>CAOLHI010004452.1:0-116998 GCA_948474755.1 Ctenosaura bakeri | reverse complement strand
AACTTACCACGCGGTATTCTTGACAAGATTTGTCCAGAGCATGTTTGCTTTGCCCCTCTCTGAGGCTGAAAGAATATAACTTCCCCAAGGTCACCCAGTGGGATTCAGTGGCAGAGCAGGGATCAGAATCCTGGGCCCTTTTCGCATTGGGGCGGCTCGCACGAGAAGGCTCCTCCAGGAGGCTGCCGTTTCCCCCTCGTTCCTTCCACAGGCGAAGGAACGAGGGGGAAGCGGCAGCCTCCCGGAGGAGACTTCTCGCGCGAGCCGCCCCCCCAAGCGAAGCAGGAGGCTGGCACGAGCCACCACCCCCCGCACGAAGCAGGAGGCTGTCGCGTCCATCCCCCCCGCTCACGCGAAGCAGGAGGCTGTCGCGTCCGCCCCCCGCTCGCGCGAAGCAGGAGGCTGTCGCGTCCGTCCCCCCCCGCTCACGCGAAGCAGGAGGCTGTTGCGTCCGTCACGCTAGTGCCCCACCCCGCCCCTTCCTTCCGCAGGGGCGGAGGGAAGGAAGTGCGACCCGGTCGCCTCCCCGACACTCCGCACAGGAGGTAAGTGCGCATGGGCGCCGGGAGCGTTGCGCGAGCACGGGTGATTTTCGCTTTGAGGCGAAAATAAAAAAACCCGCAATCGCGCCGCTGCAGGCCCGTGAGCGCGGCGGAAGTGGGAGTGCGTCGTGCAGAGCGACGCTCCCACTCCCGCGAGGCTCACGGGGCTGTCGCGTGACAGAATGCCCATGCAAAAAGGGCCCTGGTCTCCAAAGCTGTCCAATGCTCAAACCACTACACCACATACATATCATACCATAAAATACATACATAATACAATACTATAAAATACAGAGTGTTATGTTTTACCTTGAAGTCTGCTTCAAGGCAGATCTATAGGCAGGTCTTTGTATCCTAAACTAAAGAAAAGCAACAGACAGCTTCTCAGTGAAGGACCTTCAGATCTTGATTGACAGCGGCCACCCTCAATGGCCACTGAGCCCTGCTTGACAAGAAAGAACATAAATGGTCTGCATTTCCAGCTTAGCCTTACTCAGGCAACAAGGTCACCCTGAATTCTTGTCTGTTCCTGCATTTCTGATGACTCTTCAGTTCTTTTACATTTTTCCATGAAGCTGCCTCTAGGTATGCCCTTTAGTCCTGACTACTGGCTGGTCCCATGGTTGCTGTCTCATTGACAGATTGCTGCCCATGGCCCAGTCCTGACAATATCACACTCCTGATTAGTTCTCCTTTCATATTCTTCACACTACCAACTCTGCTTTTATGCAACTGACATACAATACTACACCTGAATTTAAGATTACTCAGAATGAAACCTGAAGATACCTTAACAGAGGATTCAAAACACAAACCTTATTAAATATGGACATCTAGTGGCATTGAAAAGTAAAGAGATTACTCTCATTCTATATTGACATTTTTAGTCAGTTGTCAATAAAGTTCCAGAAAAGGCAGAACTGTGTTCATCGGACTGCTAAAATAAATTCTTCAGTTTTGTCACTGTAGCACAGTCATACCCCTAGTCATTTTTTTTAAACCAGAATGTTACCTTAATATTAGCTTGGAAAATTAGTGTTAGATCTAAAAGACATAGGTCTTTTCTACATTGTACAAGGAAAAAAAACACATTTCACAGAGAATGATAGCTAGATAATTATTATACCACAGTAGGGGACTCATATTTATGGGAGAAAAATCTAAGCTTCAACATACTTAATATAATAGCAAATGGAGGTTTCTTTGCAGATTCCTAACTATGACAGATTCTAGCTCATTTTTTTCTTGTTGATCACAGATATCAAAGAAAAATATTCACACAAGTACTTCATTGAAATTAACATGACATTAGTTGGCAGCGATTAACCAATTTCATTAAAGAAACTGAATGATGACAACTGAGGCTGGAGTCATAAAATACATGTAAAAGGGAGCAAGACCCATTGAACTTCTGAACACAGAGGATGGAGATGTAACTTCCTCTGAACTGGATCAATAAATGGGAGAGGTATCTCCACAGTTTTTATAGTACATAAACTACATGTTCTGATTTAAAATGTTATTCCACTTTCTTCTCTACAACAGACACTAGAAAAACAGGACATGAAGAAAAGATTTAGAGCTCTACTTTGTCATTATAGTGCCTTGTATGCAAAGAACTATGCTAGAGCAGGTCTTCTAAAGCTTCCTTCGCACAGAGCAAGATGTCATTTCAGATGGTTTGAGAGCCCTCCAGAACAAGGTGTACTGCAATACATGGGGACACTCCTCATAGAGGAAGACTGAAACAAACTGCAGCAGCAATTGCTGAAGGTACGAAATGCTCTCTAAGGGGGATGAGGCACCTCTTTATTCAAGCCATTGCTTAGTCTTAAGACAGAAAAAAAAGTTTTTTAAAAGTCCACATTTGGAATACATCTCTTATCACCAATATGTACCAATATACCAACATATTTCTCAACAGAACAGCATGGAAACAAGATGTTTATAGATATCTGGAAAGAAAACAAAGAGAAGCCTTTTGAAGAAATTTTGTTCACATGCTTCCACAGCCTGGTGATATTTAATATTCTCCTTAAAACTCAAAAGCTAATCATTCACTTTACAGTGAGTGACATCTGCTGGTCAGAAAGAAACACATATGCCTGCTTATACTGTATACCAAATTAGATAACAATTATTTATCCATAGAGAGAGTATTTTACAATTTATACTTTGAAAATATGTCAAATTATAGATTTGTTCCATTGTGACCTATTATTCACTGAAAGATCACGAGACTTGCCATATCAGTTTCTATACATCAGCAAAAATTGTTCCTTGTTTTGCTTTCTATCAGTGTTGAATGCTTGAAAGATGTTATGATTCAAAAACAGAAATTCCCAAATGGATTGCACAAATCTCTTACTTTTTCTCTCTTTCTTCCTTCTCTTTTTGCTTTCATGGGCTTTCAAGTACACTGTTGCTTTTTAAAGCATACTTTCAGATTGTAACTAATATAACTCTTCATGAACTGAGAGGAAAAGCAGCAAATCTATGCATATTTATGAATGTGAACGAATAAGAATGTGCAAAATTTCAACATTTTGTGTTCTTAAACAGATTCATCTAAACACACAAATGCACTGTTTACTAAACCATTGTTTTGGTTTGCCATTTTGGTTATAACTTGCGTCTCTGCATATTTATTTATATATGTATATATTTATTTTCTAACGTACTTTTCTCCCACCATTCAAAGTGGCTAACACCATATTGAAAACTGTAAGAAGTCATTAATATGAGAGTTACTTGAATTAGCTTAGCCCTACCACAGCTCACTAGTTTTGGTCGTGGAGCCACATTGGAGAAAAATAGCTTCCAAGAGAAGGAGCCGGGAGAGGGTTGCATTTCATTTCTGCCCCCAATCTCCCCTTCTGTTTTACTACAAATAGTAAAATTTCTCATCCCTACTTTATAGGCAAATATATACACACTTATCCTGGCATTGAGTGGCCATAAATTTGGCTTCAGAATAGGAGGAGCAGTCACAAATATGGGAGTGGTTTCCATATATGCCTGTCTGCGGGTTCTGTGGAACTCTCCTTTGTGTCCCACCAACGAAGGCAGTGCATTCTGTGAGGACATGGGAAATGGCCTTATCTATTGTTTTAAACTGTTTTAAATTGATTTTATTGTACAGTGCCCTGAGGTGTTTTGGAAAAGGGCAGGATATAAATATTTAAATCAATAATAAATAAATATTCAATAGAGTCCTTAGGAATTATGAAATCACAGTCATGGTTCTATGTTATGCTCAGCTGGATGAACTGCATATTGCCATTACAATGGCAGAATTAAATTACACACACATACACTGCAAAAATCTTCAACGTAAGGGTTACCATGTTCTCTCAAGATCCACAATACTAGGAAACGGCAAGTGTTAGAAGTCACATCAGAAAAGACATGCTATTTAGGCTGCATGGATATTGTATGGCAAACCATACTGTGGTTAATCCCAATTTCACCACTTCCTTGGATAGCTATTCAGGGTAGAGTCACAGACCTCAGTCCTACAACTGTCTGGTGACATGGAGTATAGACAATTGAAAGCTACAACACAACTGAGGCTGTCATTCCACGTTTTAGGTCTCCAACTGCCAACCACTACCATCTACAAAGCATATGTTCCGAAGCAGAATTTGCTTGGAAGGGTTTCTTTCTTTAGAATATGGCCCTTTTTGCACGGCATTTCACACGTGAAAAGGCCTCCAGAGCATCACGCGATTGCAAGGACCGTTTCACATGACGTCCTCTCAATCGCATGACGCTGCCGGGGCCAGTAGGTGGCGATCGCACAATATATCATTTTCATCTTCTTGCTGAAAATGATGTGCGATTGCGCATCGCTCTGGGGCCCCACACACACTTATCTTGCATGCAGAGCCTCCAGAGACACTGCCCTCACACTTCCTCCCCCAGTGCAGCCTGGGAAAGTACCCAGTTGTGCTGCGGAAGGAAGAGGAGGAGCCCTCACTCTTCCTGCTGGCCAGCAGGGAGCTGCTGCAGAGAAGAAGCAGAAGGGACAAGAGTGCTTCCCGCAAGAGGCTACTCGCATGATCCCTGTACGCCCATGTTGGGACAAGGTAAGCTGCGGAAAGCGCCTACAACTCCCATGTGTTGTTTAAAGCAATGCTTAGATAAGTGTCTTTAAAAACTGCAAGAAGTTTTCCCTTTTTTTGTTCAAAGAAGAGCTTGGAAAATGTTGGTTGGTTACAACATAATTCCCATATGTTGTTAAAAGAAGTGCCGAAACCAGGAAAAGAAAAACACATTTCACCTTATCCATACTCCAAAACTGTATGCCTGACACCCAAACAGATTGTTAAAAATGCTCAAGTTAAGGACTGGCAGCCCTGTAGCAATATATAAAACAAGAGGAAAAGGCCTTGAGGGAGGAAAATACATCTGTCTTTTTTTTCTTTGAATCCCTTGAAGCTCTACTTAAAACCATAACATTAGTAGGGATATCCTGTAATGCTGTAGTGTAGCTCCCCAAAACAATATGGCTAAATAAACACACAAAGCTTTGGTACATTCCCCTCTTCAGTACAGCGGGAATCCACTAAGGTACATTGGACATTGCTGGGCTTGAATGGGGAAACACCTGGTTAAGCCTCAGTTGTGAAGGTCACTGGGTGACTTGGATGAGTCACATACACTTAAATCTCCCATGACAGTCGTGGAAACAAAATGGGAGGTAAATCTCCGCATGTTCTTCTGGGGCCCCTGGCAGGGAAAGGAGTTGGACAAGTGAGACAGAAGGACATTGCAAGAAGCAGTGGCTTGTACTCCTGTTGCTAAGGCTTCATCCTGTATGAACTGATCAAAGCAGAAGTAGAAATCTGTGAATTTAAACTAATCCTATGTACTGCACATGTACCTAGGAGTAAGTCCCACTGAACACAATGGGCATACCAGAAAGCATGCATAGTACTATACTGGAGGTTTTTTTCCTGCAGAAAGCATGCCTTATTTTGTTTATCTATTTATACCTTTCTTGACCCAAAGTGGCCTACAATGTAGAGTAAAATAAAACTTAGCTAAAAATCAATCAGATTATTACAATTAAAAACAATTAAAACAGCACTGAATTAAAACCAGTTTAAAGGCATTTAAGAACATAACCACTGAAGAAAAAGGTATCACACCCTTCTGCAACAACTGGTTAATGGACAAAATACCATACAAATAAAAATGTTTTTGCACGCTAGTAGAATGGGTGGGGTTGCACCATGTCCTGTGAGAGACACCCATCCCCGTTCTAACCCAGTATTAATAATGCTTGTTGCTGTTGTGTGCCATGTGCATACAACTGCTAGTCTACAATCTGTGCACACAAGCTAGTCTACACTGTGTGGGCAGGTAAACAATCTTGTGCATTTAAGTGCTAGTCTACACTGTTATCCAAGTTGTTGTTGTGTTAGTTTTTGTTGATGCTATTGTTACCTTACCATAGGGTTTTCTTGACAGCCTTTATTCAGATAAAGTTTGCCATTGCTGCCTTCTAGGGCTGAGAGATTGTGACTTGGCCAAGGTCATCCAGTGGGTCTCCATGGCCAAGACAGGATTTGAATCTCCCAGAGCCCTAGTTCAACACTCAAAATGCTATATCACATTGACTCCATTAAAGACCATTTAAACCAAAGCAGGAATCACACAGATCTCAGAATGTTGTTGGACTGCAACTTTCAGGATTCTTCACAACTGATAATGCTGGCCAGAGCTGCTGGGACTTGCAGTTCAACAACATCCATCCCTTCCTTGCAAATTTAATTTTTAATGTGTGCAGATGCCTGCTGCTCCAATACAGAAGAATGACTATATAAAACCTGGAAAGTTCATTTTGTTTAAAAAGATCCAGGTAGTAAACTGGTATTGCTAAACTGTGGCACCTTCTTTTAGCAAGGCAGAAAGTAAATTGACTTGACTGCAATGCCAGTGTATTCTATCAGCACCCATAATACCTTCCTAGTCACAAAGAAATCACTACATCAGTGGTTTAACCTCCTAGAGACAAGCTGCATTCTTCCAGTTGCAAGACATTGCTGTTGGTTGCTAGGAATGTCTTCCAGCAAAAATACATCGCCAACATTTCTCATTTGCACGAGATTTATTTATTTTATTTATAGCTTGCCTCCAATAGAAGACCTGGAGCAGCTCACAGCATAGATTAAATCAACACACAGCTAAAAGTATTCATAATATTAAACAAAAATTCAAAACAAATCAGCTACCAGTTTAAGAACGGTAGGCAATTAGAAATAGTTTAAAAGATTTTTTTCAAAAAATGGCAAGTGATAAGAAGTGCAACATCTTCCACTAAAAAAAAAAAAACCCTTTCTGCAGCTACCCTTCATCATGAGCCAAAGCAGCTGTGAAGGGGGCACTTTTTGTTCTTGCAGGTTATTTTAAGCTGATGCAGGGCCCTTTTTTAAATTCAGTAAGTTCTGGTTCACTACCTGTTTTTTTAGAGGCCTCTCCTGGGCCTAAAACAACCAGGATGTAGGACATGGTAAAGTCACCGCATATGCTCTCTAAAGATCATCCGGAGCCCCTCAAAAAAAAAATTTCTTTCTAAATGAGAGTGCTTAGAGCGCCTGGGTGTCTCAAAAACATCCTGTGGACTGCACTTTCCCCACCCTAGTAAAAGACAAACATGACTACCCTCCTGAACTAATCAAAGTTATATATATCCAAATGGAAATTCTCTTGCTACAACTGTTGCAATGCTGACAAGAGTTTTGTAGCCATTTAGCAAGGAGGCCTTGGAGTCAGTTCTTTTTCATCATATTTCACCCCAAAAGGACTTGGAACTTTGGATTCAGGCCATTTCCGCACTACACTGTTATAGCACTATTAGTCCACTTTCAACATCCCATAGAATCCTGGGGTTTGCAGTTTAGGGAGAGGCATTTAGAATTCTCAGCCAGAGAGTGCTTTGGCCTCAGTAAACTACAAATCCCAGAATTCCACAGGATGTTGAAAGTGGAATAATCACACTATAACAGTGTAGTGCAGAAATGGCCTCAGTGAAGGGGCTAAGTCTAGTACTAGAACAAATGTAGAGGTACCATGGGGCTCCATTTTCTGTTATTTGTAGTATGAAGAACATGGGATTTTTCAGCTGTGCAATAACATTTTGATGCATTACATCAAATGTGATGCATTTGATGCATTTGATGTAATGCATTTGATGCATTACATCAAGTACACGATTATCAAAAAAAACTAAGGGCAGGATCCAGACAGCTTTGTCCACACCAACAAAGAGATTTGGCAATCTGAATGCAGGTCACCACCTATCTATGCCTCGTCTTTCAATATTGTTTCTTCAGCAGTGCAAGGGCCTGCAATGGAATGGAGCAAAGAAGCCTGGTTGCATGATCAAAATTCTACTCTCACTTCTCTTAAATAACACTTTTATTGACATTTATATTCTGAGAATGGTAACTTGCTACTAGAAGGCAAGTAGCACAGGAGGGAAAAGAACAAAAAACTAATTAAGAAGAGATTCCCCGAGGGTCGCAATCAACATTTTCAATAGCTCACATTAAGTTTTAGAGCTTTTTTAAAACCAAGAGTGATATCAAAAACATCTCTACAGGAACCAAAAGAGATGTTTTCATCGTTCTATTATTTTAATTGAGATCTAAAGCCTTTGCAGCACTCAAAAATGCCAAAGACTATAGATACACACTACAGAATTTTGACCAAGAAAATTATTACAATTCATAACTGCTGATCATTGCAGTATCTCCACTTATTTAACAATGTCCATGGAAAAGAGAAACATTAGGCCTTTGCTTCAGCAAATACTGAAATCTATTTATATGCAAATAGCCTATCCATTATTAGCATGAGAAGAAGGGCATAAAGAGGAGAATAAATTATCAGTGGAAAACATTAATGAAATCTGTTTGAAAACATAGTGTTTCAGGAGAGTTCATTCACAATATTTGTTCTGCTCTAGAACAGAACTGGTAAATTCAACATTCACATGAGATCCACAACTACATTATTTCCCATGCCAATCTGTTTTCTAATGTATCCTTTGTGTAGATTTATTATCTTTTTTTTCTAAACACATACTTTGTTACACAGACATTATACAGCTGTATTTTTTTTTTCTATAGAGTATAGAACATGGAACAACACATAGACACATCAGTCATGTTTAGAGACTCCTGTAAAGCAACCCACAGAATTCACTGAGCCAGAGTTGGCTTGGGGAACAAAAACCTCCAGTAGAATTGATCATACAGCTGACATTGTTTGACTCTGTATTCTCAGCCATAAAGTAAAGATATTGGTCTCATTCTCACAAGCTTTGCTTTCTTGGATATTAAATCAGAGTTATGGCACTCAAAGTAACAAACATGTTGTCAAGCACTTGCTCTAATTCGTATTTGTGTTGTATCCTAGAGACACTCTTTCCACTGGCTTTTTCAGCACTTAACTGCTTGGTCCACATCTCCACTTATTGGCAGCAGGATCTGTTGCTGTGTAATAGAGCAAGGAAAGAACACTTTAAGCGTCTTTTTAAAATGCCATTGGAAGGGGAATCAAACTCTTCTCCATAGATGAGCTATAGCGATAAACCTTGTTTTCCAAGTCTTCCCATGATTTTTACAACACAAAAGTAGCAAACACAGCTCCTTCTGAAATATCTCTTTTAAACTTCTTACAAAGGTTTTAAACAGGTTTTAAACTTCTAACAGAGTTCCTTGGTTTTAGGTTTCTGCCTAAAAGATTAGGTTTCCTTCAATCTGTGTCTATCAAATATTTTGTCTGTCTCCCAAGTACACCCAAGGCAGAATACCCAAGTATGACCAATATCCAGTAACAGTATCTGTGCCTGAGCAGCATGGCCTTTCTGTGGTGATGGAATTGCATGCTCCCCTGAAACAACTAGCCATGCTGCTGGGTAGCATTTCTGCTAATAGGTAGGTGAGTGAATAACAGCTCTTTCATTTTCCATCTCTAGTGGTCCTAAAATCCCTCACTGTACTTGTACTGAATGGCTGAAGGCGCCCAATGTGAAGCTATAGGAGTTGGACAACCTACAATTTTGATAGGATAAACTAACAGAGCAATTTTAAGAGAGACAGAATCCATCCAGATTCTAAGAAAAATCTGCCAAAAAAAAAAAAGAAGAAAAGAAAACAATGTCCCACAGACTGCAAATGCTCGATAAACATACCAATCCCCCAAAAGTGGATATCAAGGATTGTAGCAACCACTGAACCGTTGCAATAACCTCCCATTTAAACAAAGTGATGCTTAAAGGAAGACTTCTACCATCTATAGAGTGAGAAAGATCAGATATCCAAACTGGGGTCCAAAAAGGAAAAGTGAAATTGGCATAGTTCCTCCACCTCCATCTCTTTGTGGATGACTGAAGGTTCTTTGTCGCAGGCATTTTACTACAGTGTAGCATCTAATATCCTAATTATCACCAGCATTACTGCTTACCTGTGCTTAATTACTTAATTATAAATAACTGTACATGTGGTCAGTGGAAGCCATCAAGACACAACTTACCCTCATCTAAACTAGAGCTGGCTTATATAATAGAGCAAGCCCCTTATTATTGACATTTCTACCTTGATTTTTTCATTAGTCTTTTGTTCAGAATCAATTAGAAGTTAGGTTTACTTGTGCATGGTAACCACCAACACATCCTTTGTCAGCATTACACTTGCTGAACTGTATCTTCTACCAATGAGGGACAAAATTCACTGGTCCTTCAGGACTGGGTGCATCCCATCCAGCATGACTAAGTTTTATTTTAATAATTAAATCCACCCAGTCAACTGCCTTACTGTGTCTTTCTTATCATTTTTATTTCTTATGTTTTGTTTTTGTTTTTGTTTTTTTGCTATTTTTGATACTCACTTGGCCAAACACCATGACAAAGGTTTCAGACCAATGTTTTAACTCCATAAATGCTGAAGCCCTGGTTGAATTCTGGAATGGGGAAACGACCAGGATGGTGGCCACAATTGCTCCTAAGTATTCATTCTCACAGAGTGGAGCTAAAGCAGCCCCCTAAGGAGTTGACAGCAGTGAAATGAGTGAGATGGAAACCAGAGCAGCCGTGGCAGAAAACTCAGAATGAGTCTGACTGAAAACAGGCTACAATTTATCTGAAAGCCTATAGCAGAACAATAAAGGTAGCAAAAAAAGCTTTGCTAGCTAACACTATTGTATCTGCAGAGACCCATTCAGCAGCACTGTTTCAAGTAGCCTGGAATCTGTTAACAAGCTGGCCCAAAGGGGAATGTAAGCCACTCAACAGCTCACAGTAAAGAATTTCCCCACTTCACAGATAAAACCACTTGGACTCACTCTGACTTGGACACCATAGTTGATACACGTTGGGTGAATGTATCTTTGGCCCTTGCTTGCATAGTGTTGATGGATACTTTTCAATCTCTGCAGCCTAAGGTTGTGGACAGGATCCACGGAAAGGTGAGAGCCACCAGATGTGTACTAGATCCTTGCTCTTCCTGGCTTATTAAACAGGCCAGAGGAGGACTGAGTGAGTGAGTAAGGGAAGTGATTAATCCCTCTTTACAATAAGGTAGGGTCCCAAGATTCCTGAAGGAGGCTGTACTAAGGCCTCTTCCATATTGTATAGTTATCCACTATATTGGATAACTATAGGCCAATCTCAAACATTCCATTTTTGGGCAAGAGACTAGAGTGTGCAGTGGTTTCTCAATGTCAGGGGTTCCTGGATAGGAAGGATTACCTAGATGCATTTCAGCCTGGTATTAGGCCCGGTTACAGGATACAGACAAATTTGGTTGCCTTGGTGGACAACCTATGCAGGGAATTAGACAGGGACAGTATGTCCCTGTTGGTCCTGCTGAACTCATTGGCAGCTTCTGATATCATCAACCATTGTATCCTTCTGAGTTACCTCTCTGTGATGGGGCTTGGAGGTACAGTGCCCTTATTCTTTTCTGGAGGAGTGCTCTCAGAAGGTGCTGCTGGGACATTCCTGCTCAACTCCTTAGCCATTGTCCTGTGGAGTTCCTCAGAGTCTTGCCCCTTATATCATTTAACATATACATTAAATTGCTGACAGAAACTGTCCAGAGTTCTCGTGTTAGGTGTCATCAGTATGTTGATGAAACACAGCTCTATTACCCCTTTCCACCAAATTCCAGGAAACTGTTCCTGAGCTAAACTGGTGCCTGACAGCTACAATGGACTGGAAGAGGGCAAACAAACAAAAGCTTAATCTAGACAGAGGTGGTCCTGGTCTGTCAAAAGACTGATCTGGGAATAGGGATTCAGTCTGTGTTAGATGGGGCAACAATCCCTGTGAAAACACAGGTTCACAGTTTGGGGAGTACTCCCAGATTCATCTCTAAGCCTGGAGGTCCAAGTTTCAGCAGTGACCAGGACTGCATTTGAACACCTAAAGCTTATGCACCAACTGTGACAATTTCTTGAGATGTTGGATCAGGCCACAGTGGTACATGCCCTGGCTATATCCCATTTAGATTACTGTAATGCTCTCTATATGGGGCTTCCTTTGAAAAGTGCTCAGAAACTTCAGTTCACCCAAAGAGCTGCAACAAGATTGTTAGCTGAGGCTGTCTGCAGGGAACACACAATTCCCTTGTTGTAATAAGCTCCACTAGCTAATGGTCTATTTCCAGGAACAATTAAAAGTTCTGCTTTTGATCTATAAAGCCCTATACAGCTTGGACTCAGGTTATTTGAAGGACTGTATCTTCCTTTATGAGCCCCCTAGAGCTCTACAACCATCTGAGGAGGCTCTTCTCTCTGACCTTCCACGCTTCCAGGCTCATTTAGTAGAAACAAGGGAGAGGGCCTTCTCAGTAGTTGCTCCCAGTGTTTGCAACTCCCTCCCTAGGGGACTCGGTCTGACCCCATTCTTGCTTTCCTTCTGTCAGTAGGTCAAAGCATTTTTATACCATCCGGCTATTAAAAACTGACTGGAATGGGGTTTTAATGCCATGCAGTGCTGTTTTTAAAGTTTGTATATGGTCTTTTAATGAATTTTAATGTTTTAATGTTTAATCACCGTATATAAAATTTATATTTATACTTTTATTAATGACTTTTTATAGTTTTAATCCATATTGTTTTTAAATATGTCCTTAGCCCCCTCAAGTTCCATTATGGGAAGAAAGGCAGGATTTACAGTCCTCCTTCCACATTCATGGGCTTGACCTTCCTAAGTTTGATTACTCATCACCTTCCTTCCTCCCTCCTTCTTCTCTTTCCAGTCCCTTGCATTCCTCACCCTAGGCTTGCAAGGCTTGTGTTTAAAATAGACATTTTTTTCCTATGGGGTAAGCAACCTCCCCACCCCACACCCCATTGCTGGAGATGTATCCTCTCTGCCACATGGCTGCACTTTCTGCTGTGTAATGGCTGCTGATTGGTCAGGTGCTCTCTTTGCTTCTATCCCTCCCCTCTGGGAGGACTCTCCTTTCTCAAGATGGAAACTGGAAGTATCTAGAATGCCAGAACTCAGTGTTCCATGCTCCAACATTTGAGGGGAAAGTACCAGTAAGCCCTTTACTGTGTGTTTTTTCCTTCCCCTGGGAATGCTGGGGCCAGAAGCAATGGAATGGGAGGGGAAGCTCTGGAGGGGAATGAGAGAGGAATTGCAGGGGGGGTTATGTGTAGTTTTTCCAATTTTGCAAGAGCCCGAACCCTTGTGAATGTGGAAGGGGCCACTGTAAATGAATTAAATAATAATAGAGAAATAATAATAATAGATAATGATAATAATAATAGATAATAAATTCTTGACAGATATACATCTTCATGATGTACTGCTAATAACTCATTTCAGAGCCTTAAATTTGCAAAATATACATAGAAAATATACATCCAGCCTATAATGCTAGAGAGCTGAACAATGAAGAAAGCTAGAAGAAAATCATCTCACTTGAAATATGATACTAGAGAAGAGTTCTACAGATACCAAGAATGGCTAAAAAGAGAAATCAGTTGGTGAAAAAGCAAATCAAGCTTTAACTAAAAGCCAAAATGAGCAAACTTATGCCATTATATTTTGGACACATCATGAGGTGCCATGATTGACTACAAAACATGGTAATACTAGGTAAAATGGAAGGCCATAAGAAGACCACATTATAGATGGATGGATTCAATCAAATGAAACCACAGCCCTGAGCTTGCACAACCTGAACAGGCCTATCAAAGATAGAGATTCTTGAAAGTCTCTCATTCATAGGGTCATCATAAGAAAAGCTGACTTGATGGCAAATAACAATAACAAGAGCAAGGCATACTAAGACAGTCCAGTGACCCTCCTTTCTAAGAAGTTATGCATCCTGTAAGGGAATAATCAACTGGTACAGCATGCAATATCATATAAATCGTTATTTGGGAGTTACCTAAGGATTGAGCTGCTCTCAGAATACAGTGATGCTGCTTTGGTTTTAAATGACCAGAGTTTCTTCTCTGAGCAGGAGTGTGCAAGTAAAATTATCTGACACACACAACTCCTGTGACTTGCAATGGACACTAACCAATTGTATTAAATTATTTTTAGTATATGTGTTTTTTTTTTCAAATAAAGCTGAGAAGAACCATAAATTCTTTTTACATAAAATTTGTATATATTAGGGGAAATAGCATTACAAAATGCATATATTAAGGAAATTGCTGGCAAAAACGTACAAATGAGAGAAAACTGCATTCAGAATACCATAAGTTAGCATGTATATGCAGAGAATCAGTACATAATTTCATAGTCTTTTATTTGCTGACTGGTGTGGAAATGAGACAAATGAACTTATTAATGAAAAAACATGAAAGTGAAAAGGCAAAATGGACAGTTGTTTCCATCTAGACTAGACATGATATTTCAGGTGCAATGTCAAGAACCCAGTAAAAGAAATTACCAACGGGTTGTTCTATAATAATTACAGATGTTCCAAGCAAGAAGCAATATCCAAAATGATATTTCAGTTTTGAAGGAATTATTTCCTATCTTCCTGAGCAGACGGAGGTGACAACAGTACGGACTATTTTATTCTGTGCAGGAGAAAAGGCATCTTAAAACACTGTCTGCTATTTAAATATTTGTTTGGTTTGTTAGTTTATTTTATTTTTTTAGTTATACTTTGGCAGTAGTTTAGTAATATATGTATTTTCCTCACTATTTAATCTTATATTTGCCATTGGTCTCCTCAAGTGCAGCAGAGCAGAGGATCCAAGATGCAGGCAAAACGTCAGTAGAAAATGCAAATAGAACACAGCCTCAAAGCCCGGAAAACCCACAACAACCTATGGATTCCAGCCATGAAAGCCTTCAACTTTACAGAGTGGCAACCAATTCAAACTAACCATGAATGATCACTACAATATCTGTTAGCTAGCCACCCCTCAGGCTCCCAGTTTCCAGCTATAGCTACTCTCAGAGGCTAAGAGCAGTACTCATAAGTTCCTTGAACCTGAGTTGTATAGCTCTAATCTCCTTCAACTCTGTTCTTTCTTGAGTCCCAGCTGTTACTGCTATTTAGGTCGACTGACAAACATACACAGACAGAAAGTTTAAAAAGCACAAAACATGGAATAGTCTTTATCCACTGAGGTGCTTCAAGGTTTTAATTTGTCCACAATTATTTTAAATATTCCTATGAAACCACAAGGGGAAATTGTTTGAAAGCTAGCCATAACTTTGTTAACACTATGCTGATGTAGAAGCAATGGCTTCAGAATCAACCCCAAACACTGTAATGACTAGAAGAGAGTTAAGAAGCAGAATTCAAATCCAGATCAAGAAGCACACAGTAGTGGCTCATGATTTACAATATTTTGGGTAGTAGCTGCTGTTACCCTGATTTCTGGGGTCCCTTGGGGGACATCTCAATGTGCTCCACGTGACGGGGAATGGAAACTAGCCAGAGCACGAGAAATAGCAATGCGAGAACCAGGGTAACCTAGCAGGGTCTTTTTACCCAGTTTTTACATGGTCAGACCAAGCCAAAAACCAAACGAAAATGTCTAATAAATGATTTTATTGAATGAAAGTCTCACGCATCAATGCAACCTTCACACACTCACTCAAGACCTATTACGAAGCAAAAGAGAGGAAACTGGATAGAGGAATATTGAAGGGATTGTAGCTGGGGTAATACTGCACCTTTTCCTGAAGTCCTTGGCCCGGGAAAGACAGTGAAGAAGTAGAGCTCAGCATGGAGAGGGCTAAGGGGATTACTCAACGGACGGAGAAACGGTCTGCTGGGATGACCGGGCGTGATCCAAAGAACCGCTCAAAAACTGGGACTATGCGTAGGGCAAAAAATACCTGGAGGGCTAATCCTTTCCCGGGGAGAACTGTCATGAGCCAGGCTGACCAGGCTGCCGATTCAGACGGGGACTCTGAGTTGGACGTGGGCTTCCAGCCGGGGGAGGATCCCTTGGAGGGAGAGGGGGCTCCTGCAGAGTCAAGGGAGGGGCCTGCCAGCAACTCCTCAGCTGACCCAGGGCCGATACCTACAGCAGAGGAGTCCAATGCTTCTGGCTCAACAGAAGCTGCTGCTTCTGACTCCAGCCCGGAGTTTGCAGCTGACTCTCCCCCACGTTCCTCCAGAGGCGGCTGGAGAAGGAGGCGGTTCATAGATCAAAGCACTTGCAAGAGAAGTGCCTGAGGTCTGAGGGCCTCCAGCTGGGAGTCAAGCCAATGGACATCCGAACAGCCCCAGCTGGGTTGAAGACTATTTAAGGCAGACACTGGGGGGAGTTCAGGTATGGGGCAACAACTGTCTCTCATCTATGACTCTGCTACCTGTTCCATGGGCTAGCTATTCCTGAGTTCCACTGCCTTCGTTCGTTTTGGGTGATGTAACCCCTTAATTACTTTATGGCTTTATTTATTGCCACTCTTTGTTTTGGGTGCTGGAATCCTTTGATTATTTTACTGTCTACTTACTAAAAGGCCATAAAACTCCAGTTGCTACCTCTGTGTTTTCTTAGCCTTTGCCTGACATTGACAAGAACAATGGGTGTTGCAACCAGAAAGAAGCTCCACAATGGTAACTTCCTTTGCGTGATGAGATTACAAGGTGTTGCCAAAGTCTCAGGATCTTCAGCTGCATTAGGTTGTGGTGTGACTTCATGTAAATGGTCCTTGCCTGATAGGATTTTATTGCTATCGGTTCTCAACTTGGGGCAAACACGCTAATCCCCTCAAGTCAGCTTCTCAGGGGCTGAGAACCCTTTGTCTACTGTGGGTTTGCTCAGCTTGAAGTCTCCTGGGGCTACATGACTGGGGATTTTACTGGCCCGACCTGGTTTTCGATCGTTCGATCATTGCTGCCTACATGCTCATCCGGGCGACCTCTCAGGCACATGGTATCATATTTTAATATCAAAACTGTAGACCGTGGGACAGGGTTTACCAGTGAAGTAACACTGCCAATTTTAAATGGGTGCCATGCTTACCTTGATACAGCAGCTATACTGTCCTGCATGCTTCCAGAATCTGGCTTGGTCCAGGGAGATGCTGTAGCCATGGTACACTTGATTCACAGATTGTATATTGTCATAGAGTATACGGAGCATGGAGCCATTGGGTACATGTTATGTAACTTCACAGATCAATTACTGTAGGTGGCTCTGTGTCAGGTTACTTTTAAAGACAATTCAGAAACAGCAACGGCTCCAAAATGTAGCTGCATGGCTTTGGAAGGGGATGGGTCACGAGAGCAAGCAGCGGCTATGAATAGCAATGTGATTGTACTAGACATCAATATACTTCTGTCCAATTTGAAGTGATGATGCTGACCTTTAAAGCCCAAATACCCTGGGGCTAGCATTCCTCATTCATATACAGTGCAGGAATCCCTCTCTGGCACTTAGCATCATCAAGAGAGGCTCTTGTTTGGAGGGGTTAAGGAGGGTAGGTCATAGTACCTTCACACTTGTGTGACACTGACACTCCTCTTTAAAAAAAAAAAAAGGCATTAGTACCAAATTTCTTCTTTGCTGGATCATTTTGAACAAGTGCTTTAGGAACTCTTCTAGAAGGAAACAAAGAATAGGTCTAACAAAGGACAATCACATCAGCCATAGGTTAAAAAGGATTTTGAAAAACATGGCTTCACTGTCAGGCAGCATGAATTATGGAATCATCTGGATACTCCAAAACTGGGGCACTTGCCAAAACTGCTTTCAGCCAAAATTTGAACTGTTGATGACTGGATACTCAGTGCCTAATTTGCAGAAACATGAAAAAGGGAAGAGGAAAGTGTCTCTAATGGGTATTATAAATCAAAATCATATCAGTTAAAAGCAATTACAGCATATTTAAGTTCACACCAACCAACCTATACAATTATGTTTTCAGTTCAAGCAATATATTGTGAAACCCTAAAAGGAACATACTCCTTCCACGTCCTTCATATTGATCACATTCTCCCAAGTTCCTCAAAACCTTTCGACTTTATTAGCACTGTCAGAGACTACGCTACATCTTGCTGTTTAACTCTGCCAATTAACTCATTTATATTCCTACTAGAAGTGATACTTCGTAGACAAAACCTCATCTCTCTCTTTTTTTCTTTTTTATATGCCTACTAATGCATCCCCCTGATGCTCTTCAAATGTTCAAATGAACTCACACCTCAACCAACAGGACATTGGTAACATTAAGATCATTTCATAGAATCACAGAATAACAGAGTTGGAAGAGACCACAGGGGCCATCCAGTCCAACCTCCTGCCATGCAGGAACACACACCAAAGTATTCCCAAGAGATGGCCATCCAGTCTATGTTTAAAAACCTCCAAAGAAGTAGACTCCACCACACTCCAAGGCAGCATATTCCACTGCCAAACAGCTCTGGCCTTCAGGAAGTTCTTCCTGAGGTTCAAGTGGCATCTCTTTCCCTGTAGTTTGAATCTATTGCTCCTTGTCCTAGTCTCTGGAGCAGTGGAAAACAAGCCTGATCCCTCTTCAATATGACATCCTTTCAAATATTTAAACATGGCTATCATGTCCCTCTTAACCTTCTCTTTTGCAGACTAAACATACCCAACTCCCTAAGCCACTCCTCATAGGGCATGGCTTCCAGACCCTTCACCATTTTGGTCATCTTCCAGCTTGTCAAGATCCTTCTTGAAACGAAGTGTCCAGAACTGGACACAGTATTCCAGATGAGGTCTGACCTCAGACAAAGCTTAAAACCTCTCTCTCTCTCTCTCTTTCTGTTTCACTCACTTCCCCTTTCTGTGAACATGTGACTACTGTTGATATCAAAAAATAAAGAGAAGAGAAGCACTGGTAATCTGAATAAGCTATTTGGTTTCAACTGACTTTTTAATTAGTGCACTAACTAAAATGCAGTCTCTAGCTCTCCTTACTTAAAGACAGTAATGTTTCTCTGTGCTTCTCTTCTGTACCTACTCAGGAACCTTCCACGTTTCTTCCAAAACTCAAACCAGTATGGGTCAAAAATGTAGACCAGCCATAGGTTCTTTATCTCAGTATGCTGCTGTCTGCTAGTAAGGCACAGGTAATAAATGAATGCAGTCTATGATTTTCATCTTGCTGCCAATAATTGGTTTAATCTGTCATCTCTCTCTTGAACCTGGGTTCAAACACAGATTTCATGGCTATATCATTTGGCTCAGTTTGGGAGCTTTTGTGTTTCTTCCACCATCTGCTACTTTGTTCTACCACCTAAGATGTTTAAGCATTCTGGAGAGCTCAAATCCTTAAATACTTCTTTGATATATTGATTGGCCCTGATAAAGTTATTGCACAGCTATTGAATTTTTCCCTGGATAGGGAGGGTTAAGTTCTCAAGGACCAGTATAGTTACCACTGTTGGCACCACAGGTTTTATTGTAACCAAATGTAAGTTTCTTATGCACACTGCTAAATAATTTAAGAAGAAGCAACAGTACTAACACCTTTATTAATACATGTGAAAACATTTTGTGCCTTTAAACTGAGTTTTCTGCTTTGGATTTTATGAATGAGTTTGACAAAGAGAAGTAAACAAAAAAAATCCATCAATGTAGAGGGACCCACCAGACAGAAAACAGTTCTCCAAGCAGACACGAAATTATGGAAAAAGGGGAGGGGGCAAAATACTTGTGTATAGAGAACTAATGGCATATTCGTACCATTTCCCAGACTTAATTTCACACACCTTTGAAAACAGACAGGACTGGCAAACTATTACAATTTTACATAGCATGCAGGCTAACACTTATTTAAAAACAAAGCCAAAATATAGTCTAGGTTTTTGCTTTGCTTTGCCTTTTTAAACATATTTCAGAGCACTCTGACTGCTATAGAAAAGCAAAATGAAACTATATAGCTAGTTTTATGGAGGCATTTTTAATTCTTGCCATACATACCTGACGACCTGACATTACACACGTTCACATGTTCAAATGGACACACATACATGGACGCACACAGACACACAAATTTGTCTGCAGCTACACTCATAAGTATATTAATTTTCTTCATCTTCATACATCCAGAAACATATCTAAAATTTTCAGGGTCATGTATTGTTACAATACTGTATAAAGCATGCATCTTTTTGCCTGTAGAGGCGTTATTGCTTCAACCACTAAGGGACTGGATGACACATTGAAATCAGGAGCAAAAAGTAGCTACGTCCGACCATCCTAAAAGCTTCTCTTCCTCTATGAGAAGTTGGGACTGATTTAATTGCAATGTGTTTAAAATATATAAATCTTTGCAGAATTTGGAACTTGCACAATGAGGGCGGACAGAATAAATACTTTCAATACTTGATAGGAACTCTCCCTGCAGCTAAATAGAGCAGAATTTTGCGAATTCTTTTAAAGTTTCATACAACCCCCTCAAAAAAAAAAAGATAAAAATGGTCACAAGTTATCAGAAACTTGCAAGCAGATAAAACTTCTTAGAATGTATAAAATATGTATTCGTAAGCTTTCACAGCAAGACCAGCTCTCTCTTTCAGTTTAGCTTATTAAATGCATATTTTGATAACTTTGCCTACCCTTTTTCTTTTTAATACAACTGATAACTCCAGTGGTTATTTCTTTGGGAAAATAAGACATTTTTCTGTTTTCAGAATATGCATCCCCTGTGTTCTTTGTTTCACTAGCTTTGATCTCACATTTAAATTCCTAGAAATAATGCCCTCTTGGTTTTCTTTGCTGCAAACAATATTGAACCCTGCTGCAGTAATCATTTGATTATAAGTGCTGCTGCACTTTCCCCTGTGTTCTTTTATTTGATCTGACAACGCAAATATATTCTGATGTTACTTCTAACAATGACTTCGAAATGGTTTCATATTTATTATAAGGCTGCACAAGAGACACTGATAGGCAAAAACTCAAAGAAAGGAGCTTTATCTACCTGGTAGCAACTAATCAATTCCAAGGCAAAGAACTTCACAAGAAACCTTGTAATTAGCATAAGACTGAAATAAATATATACAATATATCTTATTATCTTCACAGGATATTATCTAGGAAATCTGGACAGGAGATCTTATATACTGTGAAAGGGAGAAGATGATAGCTGCATCATGAACAAGTTATGCAACTGAAATTTTTTTTAAAAAGAGGGGAAAGCTGGTCAGTCTACCAAAATAATAATCACATCTATTCATGGTGAACTCAAGTACAGAATTATGATGACTAGGTAGCTGAGGAAAAGTACAGAAAACCTCAGGGCAAAAAAAAAATCCAAGAAAACTTTAAAAATTCCCCAAACAGACCACACAGGATTGAACATGCTCAGTGGTCACAAAATGCTAAATATGTGTGGTGGAGGAAGGATATAGAAAAGTGGTGGATGGAGATGAATTGGATTGGAGTCTCTTGAAACAGGGCATGTCTGTTTGGCTGAAACCATGAAGACAGGAAATTCCACACAGCAGATGTTTAAGGCAGATACCATTTGTCTATATTATACAGTTGTGTGTCATTCAGTCAGGTTGGTATGTATGCAACTTTATACAGGGAAGCAATATTCATATAGGAAGGACTGTTACGTGTAAAGCATCCCTACTATTCTGAGCTTAAATAATTTACAATTATATATGCTCAATTGTTTCGGCAAGTGTTAGGAAAAATATAGCAATATTTGTAGACCAATTGTTCAGGAACAGGTGAAAGAACCTGACATCCATTTTCATTGTGTGCTTCAAAAAAAGTTTAATTATCTAGGCTTATATCCCTCTACATTCCCGCTCATGGCCTTTGCTCAGAACTTGGAAAAATATTCATGGGTGTTCTGCATGATAATTGTGGGGGTCTGCACAAAAAGAATTAACTTCCAAACAGCCATGGGTGGTGGAGGGAGGACTGTGCAAAATTCTCAGTGTTTTTGTGCAAGATCACTGTACCAATACAGTACACATGCACATGCATGCACATAAATCAGATAGAAGGAACAGCAATCTTACACAGTAAAACCATGTACCTATTTTTGTAAAAGATTGCTGGTTTTTTGCACAAAGAGTTCTGTGTAAGATTTTTGTTGTCCAAGACCATCTTTTTTATGTATAGGAAATAGCATTCTTGTACACACAGAAACTTGTGGATATGTGGAAAGTTTTGTGGGTGGACCCCACAATTCTCATGCAAAAAAACCCCATGTATATTTCTGCAAAGAATAATTTCCAAAAATATTATGAGATGTGCAAATACTGTGTGAAAATTGTGATAAATTCTCATCACTCTATTTCTCTCCCTGACTGGATTTCTTGAGTGTTGGGGAAACCATTTTTTGACCAAGAAAAAAATAATGGCAAATACAAGGGCCCTTAGTATTCACTAGGATTTGGCTCCAGGATCCCTGATGGATACCAAAATTTATAGATGTTCAAGTCCCATTATATACAGTGGTGAAGTAAAATGTCATTCCTTATATAAAATGGCAATATCAATGTTTGTTTTTGGATTTTTTGAGGGGAGGGGGAGAATGTTTTCAAATTATGTTTGGTTGAATCCATGGATATAGAATCTGTGCATACGGTAGGCCAACTGTATTCTTTCCATCCATAATACAGAAGCGTAACAAAGCTTGAAATACGACATATTCCCATTCTTATCCAACCTCCAGTTCTTTCTACCTACCGCTGTTATTTCCCCACATCAGTTTTTAGAGCATAAACTTTTTCAAAGAGCTTTTCCAATTTGGCTTTGGTAGACCCCATGCATGCTGATAATACTACTATAATACTATACTAAGAAATAAATAATAAGCTTTTTTTTCCTTAAAAATTAAAAGCTGTCTCCTCATTTGCTAGAGATACCAGAAAGAACAAATATTGCTCCATTTATGTTAAACCACTGATGTTATGAAAGAGAAAGCATGGAACTCTATAGGACAGAAACTTCATCCTTTTCATTTTCTCATTTCATGCAATCAATTTTGAATAGGCTGCCAAACAACTGAAAATAACCTTTGAGATAAAGCATCTTTTTGTTCTTTATTGTTGTAAACAGCAATGCTAAACAAGAAAAAAGAAAATCTATCTGAAGCATAGGAAACATACCGCCTGCAAGTTCTGAGAATTTTTATTTTAATATGCCATCTTTTTTTGTTCCCCCCAAAAAGGATAATCTTCTGTAAAATACGTTTTATATAAACATAAGTCACGCTTTTCAAGTGCTCTTGGTCTGCTCTGAGCTTCCTGATCTTAGATTAAAAAATGTTTTGCAGAAGGGGATATAAATGAACATCACAAAGTTATACCAGCAGGCAATAAAATGTTTTCTGTAACAAAATATAATCCATTTCCAAAGAAGGGGGAATGACAGTAAGTTGCAACACTCTTCAAAGTGTTTGCAGACAAGAATTATTATAGATTTGAATATACACTTTCTAGAATTCTGAGAAATTGGGGAAGAAAACCAGTAAAATGCAAAAAGAATTAAGTAGGCAAGGGAAAAGCCCTGACATGTGTTTAAAACTCCTGCTCAGAAGGGAAAACAAAACTGGAATTAAACGTTATTTTTCTTTTTCTATTATGGTTTAAACGGCAGGATACTGTTGGGCATGAGCTGAATGGATATGTGCTTGCATATCAAAGAACAAGAGAAAAGTGAATTTATGAAGCAAAATGATGTTTACTAATGCACAATGAAGGATCTACACAGGCTTCCAATTTATTTTTGAGTGACACTGAAAGCAACTGTTTAACCCATCCTCAACCACAGGTCGTTGGGTAAACAGCCTTAGCTATTACTGTTTTTTAGAAGATACAGGGAGAGGCAGCATGGTTTGGCTAAATTAAGGTGATTCTGGAGTGGAACTTTTTTTCCCCTATAAAGCCCTGAACGATCTTGAACCAGAAAATGTGAAGAAAGTTTAACAAACAAAGGTGACAATTTCTCATGATTCAGTGCCACGTTCTGGGCACACTATCTAACAAGAGAGCAAAGGGGTAGAATAACTAAAAAGTGCTACCCTGCCCCTTTGCTCTCTTTGCAGATAGTCTGTCCGGCGTATGCCACTGACTAATGAGAAATTGTCACTATATGGCAAATACATTTCTCAAACTAGCAGTTGTTTTAGTATACATCTACTATAACAGTGGTTCTCAACCTGGGGGTCAGGACCCCTTTGGGGGTCGAATGACCATTTCACAGGGTCGCCGTTCCTCAATCCTGCCCCCCTTTTAAAAGAAGGTGGCCTCACAGCCAATGGGAGCAGTGCTTCTGAGACCCCTGTGCTGGGAGGAGGGGAGAGGAGGCATGCTGGGCGTTTCCCCGTCTTTCCCTGCCTGGTGGGAAAGCACTGGAGGAGCCTGAGGTGGAGCCGGAAGTGCGGAGAGCAGGAGGAGACAGCTGGAGCCTGAATGTTAAGGTGGAGGTGAGGACACCGAGAGGAGAGAGCTGGAGCCGGAGCATTAAGGCGGAGGTGAGGAGAGGAGACCCTGTGCTGGCGGGAGGGGAGGGGAGGCATGCAACCGGGCGCAGCTAGGCGCTGCTTGGACGCTCGCGCCTGCACCACACACACACACACACGGAGGGCTTCCCCTTCAGTGTTCCCTTTCCCCTTTATGCCGGCTTGCAGAGTCAGAGTTGCTTGCTGGGGCGAGTGAGCAGCCGGGCGCTGCTTGGACGCTCACGTCCGCACCACACACACACACACAGAGGGCTTCCCATTCAGGGTTTATGGTGCTGCAGCGGGACGTCTGGGAGGTAAGACCCCATCCCCTCACCCTCTTTGCCTCACGCTCATTCATGCCGGCGAACAGAGTTGCTTGCCGGAGCGAGTGAGCAGCTGGGCTCCGCTTGCTTCCCAAAGTGGCGGGGCTGCAGCAGCGGCGATTGCCTGGTCGCCCATTCATTCTGGGCACGCAGCTCTGTGGGAGTTTTCGGTGTGGCTGTCGCCTTTGGTCTGGTAGGCAAAGGGGAAAACTTTCCTGCGGCGGATCTGCCATCCGACGGGGGAGATCGGTCCCTCCGAGGACAAGAACTCGGTCAGGAAAGGAGCAGGGGGCGTCAGCCAAGGGCTTTGGTTTGTGTAGCAAGAGCCCCCAGGCTCCTTGGTTGTTGTTTTTTTTTTTGTTTTTTGACCCGAAAGCGCTGCTCTGATCCGTCCTGTGGACTTTGGCCATTTCCACATTCCAGTGTTATAGCTCTATGATTCTACTTTCACCATCCTATGGAATCCTGGGGTTTGCAGTTCTTGGTGCTTGCCACACGCACATGTTGTGTTCTTCGCCCTGACTGTCTTGCATTCCTCACTTTTTGTATGTTCAGCATCCGCACTCCCTTTAAGGGAGGGAAGGAGGGAGGGAGGAAGTGAAACAGAACATGTCTGCTTATGCCGCCGCCATCTTTCCTCTCTCCCTGTCCTTTCCTCCCTGCGCCTCGTGTAAAATGTGGCCTGTTTCGGCATTGCTTTTGGGAGTGACTGGCTTTCTGAACTGTGGAAACCTAACATTCAGAACTAGAACTACTGCTTTAATTCTGGCATTGATGGACGCTTTCTGTGCTTAAAAAAGGGGGGAGTGTTACCAGTTTTTAGGCATTAGAAGTCTATCCAGAGCAGTGATTTAGGGCAGTGTTTCCAATCTATTTGATGTTGGAAATAACTAACTAAATAATAAATAAATAAACAATAACAAAAATGATTTTATGGTTGGGGGTCACCACAACATGAGGAACTGTATTAAGGGGTCGCGGCATTAGGAAGGTTGAGAACCACTGTACTATAAGCTCTGTGCCTTCAGCCAGGAAATAGGAAACAGCCTTCAACAACAACACTCAGCTTTCAACAATACTCAGCTTTGCTTCTAGGTCGGTTTAGTTATGAGATGTAATTTCAGACCTTCCACACGAAGATTTCTCTCTTATACTGAGACAACATCCCAGATATTTGAAATGCAGTATGCTAAAGCAAAGATTACAATTAAATAGGCTGCTTAACTCAACTCTGATGGTTTATTTACATTTCTACCTATGAAACCATGTAATCCAGAGGTTGGACTGCATTTAACTATGTCACTATGTGGCTATGCATTCTAGAATGGCTATATGTAAATAATTTCTCTCTACCTCCAATAAAATTTGGAAAAGATAAACCATGGTGCACTCTTTGGCTGAGGAACAATTTTTAGCCAAGTCATATAGATATTTTACCTGTTACCAAAGTGGAGCAACAATACACACACACATATGTAATAGGGGAAAAAAACTTGGCCTTCTCTCTATGATTTACTATTTCTTTTCTAACACATGTTTGCTTTCTATGATATACAATTTTCCATTATGATAATAAGAACTGTTGTGAAAAGAAGCAATGAGATAGACAGCTGTCTTTCAAGGTTGCTGTTATATTGCAATGTGGGCAAGGTTTCTTTTCTGAAAAAAAAAGTCTGGTATATTTCAAAGAGATGGGAGCTTTTAGAATCTGCGAATCCGTGTATTTTGCAATGAATTTAATTTAATCCTTAAAAATAGCTTGACTGGAAAGCACAGTTCAGATGGCTATATTGTATACTGTATTTAATTGCAATAAATAAAATGATTCAGTGTACAACTCTCATCTATTCACACACTGTGCTGTGGGGTTATGATTTCATACACTATTTCCATAACAAAAAATAAACACAATTTTAGAGTTGTCAAAAATATTTTGGATTGACTTGAAATACATATAATCTCTTTTGCAAATATTTTACATCCTGTTACAGTAGCTCTTTTGGCTCCTTTTTCATTCAAGCAAAAGAAAAAGAAACATTTCCAGAATATCTACAACAGCAATTCAGTTTACTGTAATATTTAGCATAGACAACTAGGGTAGTAAATCCATCATAACTCTTCTCTGGCTGTCTCAACTGTTTGCAACATTATTGGTATGTATGGGAATTGGTTATCTTTATACACATCAGATCAGTCAATAACTCTTGATCATGACTGATAAACAGAGCCTCAATGTTCAAAATAAATATATCAATAAATACCAGTTCCTGGACAATAAATAAATCCTGCTGAAAGCTTCCTAAAATCATATAGCCAGCTGCTTTTAGAAATAGGCTACTAGACCGAATGGTTCCCAAAGTGCCACCACATTTTGTAAGGCCTTGAAAGTACTCTTACTTCTATGTAGGCTCCCTTCCCTTCTGAAAGGACCACTGTTGCACTCCCTTTATCCTTGCCTCCTGAACCCAATTCATAGGGGAAACACAAAAGAAGTAGAGGAAAAGTCTTTCATATTCTCACTCTTCTCACCACTTGCAAGTTTGGATGGCACAAATAATATATAGCAAAAGTAAACACAAAGAGAAATAAGGCCAGAAAGCTACAGTAGGCTATTGAGAATGTGTGTGCACCTTTGCAGGCAATCTAATGATGTCTGCCCCTAATATTGCCATGACAGAACCATTTCTATCCTTGAAATTTTAGAGCCAAGCATGAAATCTAGAGACAGTCCACTAATGATGTCATTAAGCATGATGACATCAATGGTAATAGTAAGCACCAATCACAGCTGCTCGGAGCATGTCATTTGAATAAAACACACAAAATCTAACAAATAAGACAATATTTCTCTTGCTGGAAATTAAATATTCCAGGATCAACACTGAATAGGGAAAAAAACCCAACCTTTTCCCAGTTTTTAACATCTTTGTGAGCACTAAATTTAGGACCATGTACTTGATTACATTCATACTTAAAATGCTGTCACCAGTTGTGAAAGCAATAGTGGCCACTTTTGAACATACATATCACCACCACAAAAAGGGAATTTGAAAACTAGCTAAGACGACAGAACATACAAGGAAGCAAACAGTTTAAAGAGAGCCAGTGTGGACCATAACGCTGAAGACCAGAGTATGACTTCTCCGTCCACGTTCATGGAAACCCACTGGGTGACTTTAAGCACATCACAAAGTCTCAGTCACCAGAAAACCCTATGAAACAACAACAACAGACAGTTTAAAAGGAATGAGGAGAAAGCACAGATTTTGTTGTTGTTGTGTGCTTTCAAGTCATTTCCAACCTATAGTGCCCAAAGGTGAAACTACCAGGATTTTTCTTGGCAAGATCTGTTCAGAAGCGGGTTGGTGTTCGCCTTCCTCTGACATTGTGACTTGCCCAATGTCACCTAGTGGATTTCCACGGCCAAGTGGAGATTCAAATCCTGGTCTCCAAAGTCACTCAAACCACTACACCATGCCAGCTGATGAGAATAAATGGATGCAAGGGTGGGTGGATGGGTGGGTCGGTGGATAAATGTGCATCTACAGCAGAAGGCAGAACCAGATGGACAGGAGGGAGCAGGGGAAGACAGGAGAAATAATCATGAAGGAGAGAGGACTGATGTCATGCTGAACTAGAACATGCTAAGGAAAGGCCAAAGGGAAGTTGCTAAGGACGTAATGGATACAATTTCCTGCACGGAAGAGGGTTAGACTTGACTCCTTGTGGTCTTTTTCAAAACCTATGTTTCTATGATTCTACAGAACGAAGGGATAGTGCTGACATAACAATGTCCATTGATATCCACGAAGGTACTCAAGGGCCCATAAAAACCTGAAGTAGTCTCAGTTACTTCACCATCTGGAAAAAAAAAAACCCTGGTTATTAAGATTAACATGTCCATATTCTAAAACTTCCCGAATGGAATTCTACGTGTCTTTGACCTGGTCCATATATATTATATTATATGAAGGAGGAATACGATTCCTCTCCCCAGCCAACTGCCCCAGATAGGTACAGAGGGAAGATAATGAGCAAACTGTAAAAAATTATTTCAGATGTTACATGAGGACAAGCAGAACAGTGAGGAATGGGTTGCATGTGTCTCCTGCTTTGCAGTGAGATATGAGTGAAATACAAGAGGGGGGAGGAGTCTTCATCAGCAGTTGTGTGTGTATAGCTATGTGTATCTGTGCAGCAGGAGCACTTGAAACCAAACAGCAGCAATTTTGGCAGTGTGTGAAGACTTCTTTCTGAAGCCCCAAATACTGAGCATTCTGCTTTCTCTAAGACTCAAAGGATTTAAGCACACTTTTTAAAATTGCTTCACCAGGCTACTTACGTGGTTAAAAACCCAAGAAATAGGAAACACTGCACATAATACTACACCAGACTTTTCAAACTATGTTCTCTGGAACTGAGCCTTAATTGCTTTCTCTGGAAATCACCAATTTGAATTACTCAGAGGTCTTGTGACCCTGCTATTCCAACTAACAAGTATCTGGAGATCTTCAGTCCTCCAAAAGCTTCTATAGAAACTCATTTCTGATATTAAGAGTTAGTTTACCAGTAGTCAAAGAGAAGCACTGGGACCCATTGTAGATGTCCCTATAGACCAATGTTCCTCTCCCAAACAAAATGCAGTGAGAAAGGCAGGGCTATACTTGTTAAGAATGACACATCAGAGAATTACTATCAGAAAGGAAAATCACAGAATAAGACAAAAGGAATTAAAGACACATGCAGACATTTTATTTTTATTTTGATGGTATCAATGGAATCAAGAATGGCCAAGATAAGTGCTTAGTTATAGCCACTAATAAAAGGCACTTTGAGGTTCCAGCTAAAATTGGATGGTTTACAGCCAAATTCAGCCCAATGATTTCTCACAAAATGCAGCAACATTCTTCACCACCATTCTCAGTAACTCCCATATAGGTTGATGGAAACCAGTGTTTGGATATAAAAGAAAAATAGTATGAGACACAAGGGATGACCAATAGGATAGATAAGCAGAATAAGAATTTTTAAAATAAAAGAAATCACTCCAATAAACAGAACAGCATGTCAGAAGTAAACATTTTGTGTGCACAATATTAGAACACTCATTATACTATTATACTCATGCTTCAAGATTCCCACATTTTTATTAGCTCAGTCTGTAGCAGCAAAGATATGGTGATACATCTGTTATGAAATAATTCCTTGATGTTTCTTTCAACACATAGAAAAGACAGCAGACTTTGAAAGAACAGCTTCTGCTCTGACAAAAAGTTTGCTTCACATATAAACCAATAAAGAACCAGCTGATAATAGCTGCCACTACAATTCTTTTTCAACACTACAGTACAAAATATGTGAGGAACTAGGGAAAGAGGTATTTGCATTGTAAAAATAAATTATGTGGTTTCTCTTGTAACCCTTTAGCATTTCAGTGTTGATTTTTTTTAAAAAAAAAAAACTTTTCAAAAACTTCTGTGTAATGGCCACAGCCTCAATAGTTTAGTGTCTAAGGATTTTGTCATTAGTGTCATATACTAGTGATGAAATCCACTGACAAAATCAACCCACTGATGGAAAGTTCTCACAATAGAATAAGAAGAGATGAACTGCCCTGTTGTCCCCAATATTTCCTCTCTGGGGGATTCAAGGGATCCTTTGGGGGCAAATCTATAGGTGAGGACAGAAAAGTGGAAGAGGAAGGTCCAGGATGTGAATGTAGGTCTGCTCATAAAACTTTAGTTGTAACATTTACCTTGGACGAAGCATCACTGATCTCTATGAAGCTAGGTATAAGACAGCACTGAAAGGCTGTGCCAGATCCTGGTTTAATATCCTGATACTGAAGGAAATCCTGGCTTAACAAGACGAAATGAAGCTGCTCATGCAAAGGCAAGAAGCAGTGAAGGAAAGAGAAGAAAGCATGTGGATACATAGATTTTCACAGTATGAAAACATAGTTTACTTAGCTAAAGTTATTACGAGAGCCAGTGTAGTGCAGTGGTTTGAGCAATGGACTATAACTCTGGAGGCATGAGTCTGAATCCCTGCTTGGCCACAGAAACCCACTGGATGGTCTTGAGTGAGTCAAACTCTCTCGGCATCAGAGGAAGACAAAAGTAAACCCCCTCTAAACAATCTTGCCAAGAAAAACCCAAGACAGGCTTGCCTTAGGATGCCATATGTCGGAAACAACTTGAAAGCACACAACAATATTATTAGATATGAACCAGTCCACAAATTGTCAGACTTCAGCTGAAAATTTATCCTAGAATTGTGATTCAAGCTATCTGATATAGGATACCAGCCATTTTTTTCCCCAATATGATAGGAACTGGTACCATGTGTATGCCATTGGCTACAACTGTCTCTTTCTTTCCTGGAAACGCTCCAGGGAAGAGTCCGGCACCAATCAACTTTTAGGTGCACTGCTCTAGAAAACACAGTATATTACCCTATAGCTGCACACTGCTGGAGGAATATTACACTAATGTATGAGCTGTTTTTTAAGGAAAGCTTATCCACCATTATTCATCTTCTGAGGGTTCCCAGTGTTCCTTAGGACACAGTTTAAAAAGATTGCCACATATGCAGTGTACTAACCCAAATTTAATTATACCCTCTTTTCCAGTATTTCAGTAATGAGTACTTTTCATCTACAACAGCAGGTATGAGAAAGGAAAACACAACTTTTCTCTCTGGCTGATTTTTATAAGCTCTCATAAGCAAGTCTATACTTTATATTCACCTTGCAATATGTTGGGAGAAAAGCTAATTTTTTAACCCAGTGGAGCTGGATAGTATCATTTTAATAGTTGATGTGCCTCATTACATTTAATTTGAGTGGGGAAAATGCATTCTTCAATAAGAATTGTATTACAAAAACAACAAAATACTATTCACATACTTATACAGAGTGCTTTCACCAGCTTTTGTAAAATACACATTGATAAGATCAAAAAGTCTAATGTCATGCTATAAAATTAAAAAACAAGGTCATGTAAGACCCATACAACTTCTGTTCACTTTTCAACACACACACAAAAATCTGATAATGAAAATCAAAAGCCTATTTATCTTGGTTTACAGCACATGTTCCATGCTGAACTTACTCTTAACTTGCTGGATCTATATACTGATTCATAAAATCATGGTAATAAACACAACTTAACCTAGAAGACCACATGGGTGATTCTCTTACCATAGGTCTCTTTTAGACTATGTAATTAAACCATTTTGATGCTACATTAACTGCAATGGCTACATCCTACAGAAGCCTGGGATTTGTAGTCTCATGAGCTATTTGGAACCCCCTGCAAAAGAACACTGGGCAATTCACCAAACTACAAACCACAGGATTCTGTAGGATGTAGCCATGGCAGCTGAAGTGGCACCAAAGTACCATAATTGTGCACTGTGATACTGCTCCTCAACACATCAGGGTGGGGCACAGTAAACAGTGAGCACACATTTTCCTTCCCTGCCCATCAAGCCACCCTGAAGGATGTTCAATGTAACTAAGCTTCTGTCCCTACTGACCTTCTCCCTGCACCCCCAAGAATCATATGCATATGAAATCCATTAGGCATAGAGAATAAATATTAGCATAGAGAATAAATATTATCATTTGTATTCTTGCCTACATCTATCCACAATGGATTATACACACATTCGCTTTTATTAAGTTTTATGCCCACACATCCATTCCAATGGCAGTGGAGCTACAACAAGCAAATAACACAGGCAGGGGGGAAACACTATCTCTCTCCCCACAGAGAATAATGAGCAGAATCAAAGTATTACACCATTTGGCCTTCTGCCTCAAACAACTGATATTTGCATTTATTACCACGGTTCACTTGTTCAAAGTATTTACAACCTGTTTTTATAGATTTGTTTGAAGTTGTTCACAAACCTTTAAAACATAGTGAAGAACTAAATTAAATCACACAATCAACAGGTTAGAACAGCTGAGTAAAAAGACAGCAGGAAACAGCAATGATTTACCAGTCTGTTTGAACTGCTGAAGAGAAGAAAATTGTTTTTATTTTTGTGCCTAAATCATGCCAGTGTCAAATGGATCCTTCTGAGGGCAGAACGTGGAATGTTTTTGAAAACTTTTAATGTGATACCCGTGGTTGTTACTTTTCCAAATAACAAGTAAAAGAATGGGTAAAATCCTATTGTGACCAATGATGACATAAGAACAACACCATAATAAGTCTTTTCTTTGTTGTTGCAGAGATCAGAATTCTGCATCAACCTTACCCAGTGACCAAAGCTGTCCCCAAGACTCTCCTTTTAGCTGCTGTAGCCCAACTCCATAGCCTTTTAGTGACCATTGGAGTTGAGGGACATCAGAGAAATTTCTAGCCATGTTCCTACAGTCAAATGCAGAATAATGACATCATCTATTAAGACAACTAGGCAGCATCCAGGGACACAGCCAGATGCTTCTTCAATGCCCTCTGATCTCCATAAGGCACAAAAAGGTTATAGAGTAGGGACTGCTGCAGCTAAAAGGTGAGTACTAGAGGGGCTGAGAGGGGAGATGTAGTATAGTTTTACACTACTTCACCCTGATTCAAGATCTCAGCCATTGTGTGTTGTTGCTGCTGTTGTTGTTGTTATGGACCATCAAGTGGACTGTGATTTATGGCACCCATCAGCTGAGCTTACACAGGGTTTTCTTGGCAAGATGTGTTCAAAGAGGGTTTGGCATTGCCTTCTCTGAGGCTGTGACTTGCCCAAGGTCACCCACTGAGTTTCCATGGCTGAGTGAGGATCTGGTCTCCTGAAGTCCTAGCCTGACACTCAAACTGCTACATCTATGCTGGCTTTCCATAATATATGATTTCTTATGTTTACTTATTTTAAAACAAAATCTAGCCTTTTTTGCTGGTGAATCCGCTGTGATTCTGCTGTGGTGGCAAAAACAAACCTTTCTATTTCAATCCCTTTCATGGAAATACAAACACCAAAAGACTTTCACACATTGTCTAAAGGACTAACAGTTCTGAAGGAAGTTTCTGCCTTGCTTCCAGTGGAATGACTGTTTCTGCTGGGCTCCTTCAGCTCCTGGTCTTTCATGACTCCTAGTCATGATTCTCTTAGTCTTTCACAGAAGCTGTGTATGTCCCATACTCCTTCTCTTTCAATATAAAAGATATAGCAGATGTGGTGGCTTTAGAGAGGAATGGTAGCCATAAATTTGCCCCCACACCCAACGAAATTTCTCAACCCCTGATTGAAAAAATAGTGAAAATCAGCCAAAACTGGTCTCAAATCCCTTCCCCAAATATTTTGGGAATAACAACATTCTGACCCTTCTCAAAAGTGTAATTAAATTGTACCTCATTGTTCTTCTCAAAAGTAATGTTACAAGGAACATCATTAGTTATGTTTCTTCCAAATTCTGAAGAAGGTGTTCCAGAGGAGCAGTAATATCACTGAAAAGACCTTGGACTGGTTCCAAAGAAAGGCTACTTCTGCCACCTCATTCTATTAATGGAAACAACTTTTGGATCCAACCTTGTCCTCAGTCAATATCATTCTCACCTGATTTGGCTAAGTTACTCAGAGCAGTGCCCCCACTGACAGCCTGTATAAATGGCCAAATGTTTTTTTATACAAATCTGAGGATATTTTATGTTAATATTTAATCTGTGGTGATATAAACTCATTTACTATAATTGCCTTCCTAAGCAATTCAATGATGAATGAAATTTTTTTTTGTTTAGGTTCTTGTTTGCAGATTTCTTGTTGCAGATTTCATGATCTGCAATTCCTGTGTTAACGATGTTATATCCTTTTAACTGATTCAGTACTTTTAATTGGTATTCATGTTTTCAACTGTGTTATATGTGTATTTTTTGCTGTACTTTACATGTTACTTCCTACCTTGATCCATAGGGAAAGGCAGGTAAGAAACAAGGAGGAGGAGGAGGAGAAAAAGTCAAATTTCTGTCTGATTTCACATATTCTATAGAATGTACTTATTTCAAAAACAAGCAACAATAAGTGGAAATTTAATCAATAAAATAGAAAGGATATAAAAGAAGGCACCTTGACTGAATGAAAATATTAACATAGTTTGGCAGAAGAAGGAGTCGAGTCCAACAAAGCTGAGTAGGCCACAGCTGTCAAAGAACAGCTATCCTTTTTCTACTATTTAAATGTGGTTTGCATTGATTCTTTGACTCTCCATATTTCATTTCCTTCTTGTCCTTACAGTAAAACTGGCAGTTCCCTAATTGGATTTAAATTTTAAAACATCTAGCTAGTATATTCAAATTTAAATGTTGGTATCGCAATAATTTCATTTCTTGAATGAATATATGGAAGCAAGAGATGCTGCAGTAGGGTGATAAATGTAATATATTCAGGAAGACTACAATGACATCATATGGCAAAAAAAAATCAATGTTACTACTTTATATCAGCAACTTTTTGACAGTTATGCTAAGTTATTTATGTACTAATGGATTTTACAAAGGCTATATAAGAAGAAGAGAACAAGGAACTGGGCCAGTTTAGTTAATTTAATCTGCAAATATAAGAATCATCACAAAAATATGAAATAACAGTTTAAATCTAGATAACTTGTTGCAAACAGTTAGTATTCCCACCAGCAGAACAACTTCTGTCAGGCAAACAAGTCGGGGACCCTGCAGACAAGTTTCTGATGGGTAGCAGAGCAAGAAAGAAACTACTCCTAGGACATTGGATTCACTTGATATATCCATGTGGCTTGATTAACTTTGCTATTGTACATTAGCATATATTTGAAACTCCAGGCAGAAACTATCATGTTCCCAAACATATAAACTTTTCTTACATGCATAGTTTAAAAACAAATTGTGTTTTGAGGAGTATTTAATCTTTATTACAGCCTAGGACCAGAACTATAAGGGAGAATGTATACAGTATCGTTAATTAAAATGGATAGACAAGACAAGAAATAAAACAAATTATAGTTCCAAGTGTGGGAGGGTGTTGGCTTGTACACAGGCTTATCAAATACAATATGAAGCTGCACAAAATTTAGTGACACAGAAAATAATTTATGCATTTTCATCAGAAAGGAGGAAAGAAACATAAAAAGAATGTGAACATCCTGGCAGTCTGATTAAGGCAGAGTCAATGAAGGTTTTCCTAATGTCGTGGTACAAAGCAAAGGAGCAGAACATGAAGGGCACTTGAAAACTTTCTTATTTTATAATCTGAGCAAACTGGTTCCTGAGTAAACCTTATTTTGTAAACATCCTACTTGGATCTCGTATCGTTCCTCTGTTCACATAAGAGAGGAAATTGCCTCAGTCAACTTTCCACTGCACCCGCAGCACTATTCAGCATATAATGTTATTTCTTCCACCTCCTAGAATTAGATATTTGATTATTTATTTAGATATATTTTTAGATATTTGATGATATTTTTTATTTTCCTATGTTTTTAAGTATAACCCTATCTACAAAACGCTGAATCTCTGCTCCCTAAATAACAAGGAGCACCAGTGTCTTGCATGGACTAATCTTAATGTTTTGCACAAGCACTCAGTCCATTAGTAATATTAAACACTAGGTTAAAACTAAAACAATTTCCTTAGGTTTGGATGGAAAGGAGAAATAGACCCAAGAGTCAATGGCATATCTGTGGCATCAAATCTCTGGACAACCTGTGTTAGTGGTTACACCTTTTCTTTGGCCATCTGTAAAGAAAAAAAAAATCTTAACTCTGTTTAAAAGCGAGGAAGAACAAGAGGAGAGCAACTCACCCTCACCAGACAAAAATATATTTTAATTTCTCTAGTTTGCAAGCTTCAATTGTTTCTAAGTGATCGCATTTTCCAAATTTTGGTCCTATGTTTTGTAAGGTTGACATTAATATACCAAGCCATTCCATATATTTCTAAGAGGCAATAAGAAAAAATAGAAAACTATGCAAGAACTTTAGGATTTGAGCTGCTTACTTTTACTCTAGAAGAGTTCTGATGTAAAGACTTCCAACTATTTTGAAATGTAATATCGCAAGCCAACAAGCAAATAGAAGAAATAATTAGTTTTCACACTACAGTAACTTTTATATAAAAAGGTACTGGGTGAAGTCATAGGAAAAGTGGACACAACTACCTTTATGTGATCTGTCCAATTAATTTTGAAGATAAATTCTATTTGTTACCTAAAGTAATTTCCTGTGGAAATGTGCCAAGCAGCATAATGAGTTTGGGATGCTGATTCAAACACTGGCTTTTGTAACTAACTCAGTGAATGAATTACAGTGAAGTGCACTGCTCCACATTATGACTAATTATTTGTTAAACATCAAACACATAGGAAGCAGACTGTGCTGCACACGTCTCATATCAGCTACCAAATACAAAGTAGCAGAGGTAGTGATGGATGAGATCAAGTATGCAAGTAGGAATTATGGAATGAGTAATTCCTAATGAAGAATTGCCTTCATTGTGTTTACATGAATATATATTTTTCACAATTAATTCTTTCACAAAAATATGAAGATCCAAAACATAGTTTTATTTCATCAAGAATGCCTAGGATCCCAAATTAGCTCTGTGCTTACAGATCAATCCTTAGCATATTACTCAGAGGTAAACCTTGATGAAATATTTGTGACTGGTTATTGTTATGTGCTATCAAGTCAGCTTTAACCTATGGTGATCACACAAACTAGAGTCCACCAAGAGACCTTAACTATAGGATAAGCACTGGGGATACATTGCTAAGCCAGTCAGAAAATATATAAAAAAAAAAAGCTTTCAAAACTCTTCTTCATCAGGGAAAGATAGTACAGAATTAATGTGAGGGAGAGGGCAGATAACACTGTTGTCATTAACAGCTCTACATTCACATAGAATTGCGATGAAGGTGAGAAGATTCAAAATCCAGCCAGGCAGCAAAAGCCCCTGTGTTGGCATAAACACATATTTGGATTCAAGTCAGAAACATCCTCCTCTTCTTGCCTCACATGTAATAACTTGTTTTTCATTTCATTTGGGAGTAACTCACAAAACATTTGCAAAGTGTACAAGAAAACCTAATTATGAGAAGATCCTGCTTTATAATGAGAGTCACATCATTTGATAACACTTTCATTAAGTTACTGCAAGCGGTTTTTTATATTAGGTTACTATAATTATTGAAACACAAATGAACATCTGGTGACACAATTGTTCAACTTTCATTTTAATACAATTGTCTCACAGCTCTAAAAAATGTCTGCCCAGAAATCCTCAGTTGCATACACACTGCTGTGCAAAAAGATCTTTCCCAACGAACAGATGGCTAACACTTATTTGGAACAAATATATACTAAGAATCAATCCTCCTGCCCTAGCACCCAAACAGGTGATTACCACAGATGTGTTCAATTAGAACAGCTCTTGTTTTCAATGTAACTAAAACATAACAGCAAATTTACCTCTTGAGATAAAATACATACAAAGCTCTGTCTAAAAATACATCACAAAAATACACTTCATAAATTTACTGAAGTTAGTCCTAAGCCCAAGATTCAGAGACATTTACTAGATTTTTCCATAACCGAACAGCTGGGAATGCAAAGATTTGTAGAAGGTTAGATCTTGTAAAGTTGGTCTTAACAGAGAACATTGCAAAAAAAAAAACCTTAGAAAATCTTTACAACACAGATCTGTACTCATGGTCTAAAGAACTTTTTTACATTATTTGTACAGGAACCGCAGGCTCAAACATGAGATCTTCTAGACCTTTAAGTGAACTCGCTCTCATGTGATGATAAAAGTTTCTCTTAAGATTTAAAAGATACTGCTCAACTAAGGCAGCTGCAATGGCAAAAAACACTGAAAATGTATACCAAATATGTAATTCTTTTAAATATAATAGAACAGCACTTTACGTTGAGGTTTGAATATCTTAGCCTAACCTACTTCCCAGAGTTGCTATGATTATAAACTGGAGCAGGGAAAGTTATATATGCCACTTTGAGTTTCTGGGAGGATAAATGGGCTAAGAAAGTAATAAATAAATCCTAACTCTCGGAATGCACATGATTTAATTCAGTTTAGTTTTCCAAACACCAATTAAGAGTTTCATTTCTAAACTTAATCCCTAAAGAGTAACTGCAAACTATGATGAGAGCCCACAGTTCTGAAATGAACTTATAAAGCATGGCTCATATCCCACTAGATTTGAAGTCCCCTTTCATGTGAGAAAGAAAGTCAGAAAGAATAAGCAGTGTGCCTAATTATCTCAACTACGAACCATTAAAAAGGTAGAAGCTTCATTGTATTGTTTGTTGTCTGAAACTAAAACCATTTTTTTAAAACCTGACTTCAGTAGATTTTTCTAAAACCTGACTTCAGTGGATTTTTATTCCTGTTGGGAGACACTCTGCCTGACTAGACTTTAGAACTTCCATTCCTGAACCCCTCAACTCATGGTGGTTCTTGAAAGTCTAACTGCAATACACACAGCTTGATTACCTCTGGGACCCCATACATCCTACTGCTTTTGCTTGGTAAAAAATCCTCATTCTGCCTCTTTTTAGGATTTACCCTGACAGTAAGGATGGGCACTCCCCTTCATTTCACACGGTTTTCAGAAATAAGATAAGGAAGGACAGGTGCATTTCTCCCCCACCCCTTCCCCTTCTCTCTTTCACCAGGTTTCTGGATTCCACTGCTTAACGCTGACCCATATCCTTGGAATGCTAAAGCATAATCACACAACCTCATTTGCTCTGTTACTTCTCATCCACATCTCCCTTTTCTGAGACAACTTTTAATAGTCAGCAAACTGCCTTTTATGTTAGCCCCCCTCCCAAAAAACAACAACAACAACAACACACCTTCTTAATTTCTGGGAAAACTCACATTTTTCTTCTGTTGGCCATAAGCTAGTAGCTTACCAGAGGACTCCACTATCTATTACATTCCTAAACGTCTACACGCTGCACTCCTCTGTAATAGTTTTTCGATCAGTTCTTTTGGACTCACAAGAACATGTTATCCAGCTGAACAGACTCAAGGCTGCAACAGGTAAGAGGTTTCTCTTCAACCAAGAAGAGCTTGCCTCCTGAACATAGTGAAGTAGTTTTCAGGGGTGTATAGAGACATAGTTTCCCAGAAAACATGGTTAAGATCTATATCCCTTCAAACTAATATTAGTTTAGATTAAAGAAAGTACTTGAAGTATCTTAAAGAATACCTTTTCCTAACAAACTAAAAAACAATAGTGATAATCAAAGATCTCTTGAGGCTTTTAAAAACAATTAATATATGCGAGGATCTCTTTCTTAAAATATTATTATTTATTATTATTATCTTTATTTATATCCTACCTTTTTCCCAGGTTGGGACTTAAAGCAGCTTACAATTAAAAAGGCATAGTTAAAAACTACAGAATACAAACGTCAAAACACAATCTAACAGTCAAAAGGAATTAAAACAAAGTGAAAATACATAATTAAAAACTCACACACCCACACATGTCAGCAACACAATATCTATCAGACAAGCCACATAGAATTACACATCGAATGCTTGTTGGAATAAAAAAAGGCTTTACTTACTGTGGAGAGAAAGTAGGGGGGGTGCCAGTTTGACTTCTCTGGAAAGGGAGTTCCAGAGCCTGGGGGCAACCACTGAGAAGGCCCTCTCCTTCTCCAGAGATGCAACTGTGAGGGTGTTGGGAGTGAGAGAAGGGCCTCCCCAGCATATCTTAAAACCCAGACTGGTTTGCAAGGTAGAATATGGTCCTTGAAATACCCTGGACCTGAGCCATGTATGACTTTAAAGGTCATCACCGGCACTCTGAATTGTGCCCGGAAATGGGCCAGCAGAGCTGTTGCAACAGGAAAGTTGTGTGATCCCTGTAGCCCTTACACTTTTATACAGTTGAAAAAAAGAAGATGTAATCAACATACCTGGCAAATCTATCTCAGTCTTTGATCCTCTTTCCCTAAATGATCCACTGAGAAAAGAAGCATGCTTCTTTTTAGCCATGATGGTTCGCGGAGGCATGTACTCACTTTTACACTGTGATTTCTCAAACGATTTTTGAACATCATAAGAACCTGGTGGTGGAGCCTCCTGTAATATTGAAGAACACATCAATTGAGGCAGGCAAAACATTTTATAAGAATAGTTACGTATGCTAAGACAGTACAACTCAAAATGGTGGCCTGTGGACTGATGCCAGTTTGAAGGCCATTTTGCAGCCAGTACTCAGCAAGTTTCCAGAAAAGAAAGAAACAGCTATAGCCAATAGGCACAAATATGGCATAGTGGGAGGGACGGACCCTGCAAGTTTGTCACATTAGATAGTCTATGCACCACTGTCCTAATGGCCATCCAGTTCTAGCTTTTGCACACTAAACAGATTCCAACAGACACATACAATTTAATGAATGAACCAACAATACAAATTCAGATTACAAGCTACTGAGACACTAACTAAAACAAGATTTCTTAATGCTTTAGTGGGTAGCAAAAAAATGTGCCTTCAATTTTTTCCCTGCTACTTTGAAAATTAAGTGCAATTCTTTCTAGGAAACAGGCCTCTAGCCCTCTCTTATATTTTCCAAGAGGTCCATGATCCCTAAAATGTTAAGAACCACTAGATGAGGGACATAAAATGTCAATGAAACTGAATACAAACAGTAGAACACTGACAAAATGCTATGCTGGAGACCAGGTTCAGCGAAGGGTTTTTTTTCTTTTTCAACAAATGCCTCACTACTGCTTCTTTAAGACAGGATGAAACACTGTCTTGCTGCAGTCAGGCATTCACTGCTCCCCTTATCCATTCAGCCAATCTCTCTCTCACTACTTTTATAAGCCAGGAAGGGAACAAGTCTAGAGCACATGCAGCGGCTCTCACTTCTCCGAGGATCCTGTCAACATCCTCAGGCTGCACAAACTGAAACCTATCCAATAACATGGCACAAGGAAGAGCCAAGATTACATTCACTTTACCTGTATTAGCCACAGCATCCAAGAGAAAGCAGCTCTGAGTGATTTTATCTTCAAAGCATCATGAAATTCTTCCCAGTGGCTGCCAGATGGTCTACTTGTTGCTTTTGAGAGGCAGTGTATAAAAGCTCCCTGACCATTCAAGACAGTTCCATGGACTACATTGTGCAGAAATGGTGGTAGAAAAGCAAGCTTTTTTTTGCTGCCCTTACTCCATAACACATGGCTTTCCAGTGGGCTCTAGCCAGTATTTAGCTGGAATTTTCCATCATTCAGTGCTCTAATCTCTTGTTTCATCCACACCAGCTCTCTAGTGAACTGGGAGCTCACTTGGGTCCACTCTGTAGGAGGGGACACTTCAAAGAGATTGTGTCCACTGCTCTGGCTGTTTCCCTATCCCAGAGGTCTGTCAGGGCCTTGATAGGATTACCTCCCAAGGCAATAGGAGCCATCAAGAATCAATCCAGATCCTTATTCCTCCTGGGGTGTACCATCTTAATTGTCCCCTTCACTTCTGCAGTGGCTCAGAGTCCCAGTGAGTCTAAACGCCACTTTCTATTCATTTACTAAAGTATTCCATTATTGTCTCCCAGCCTCACAGTCACCCGTGAGGTGATGCACAACAGATAAAAAATTTAATTAAAATTAAATCAAAACAATATTTAAAAATCAGTTTTAAAATGCACACACATATTAAGAACACTCCCAATAGCCATCCTTGCTTTTCGGGACCAAAGGCCATACCAAATAGTGCAGTCTTGGCTGCTTCTCAGAAGTTGAAAAGGGATGTGGCTAGGCTGACTTCATTTGGAAGAAAGTTCCACCACTTGAGGTTCTGCTACTGAGAAAACCCTCTTCCATTTGCTCACCAACTTAGCCTTTCGGAGTGATGGGACATGTGACAGGGACCCCACTAAAGATCTCAAATTCCAGGCAGGTCCATACATCTATTTTGGCCAGGTAGATCTGGCCACTGTATTTTTCACTGGAGGTAAATTTCAAACACTTTTCAAGGGCAATCCTACATACAGTTTATCGCAGTAATCTAATCATGATGCAATTATTGCATGAACAACCATGGCCAAATCTGACTTCCAAAAGAACAGATGTAGCTGGCACACCAGCCTATATTACTGGCTAAAAAGACTTAAAATACAACTGCTTTGTTATTACTACTAATGCAAATTAATATGTGAAATATGGGGAGGAAGAGATAGCAAGTCAAGACAGAAGAAGAGAGAGATGTAGACAAAGACGGTAGACAGGCTACAAACTTATCAATTTCTCTCTAGAGCAGGGGTGGGAACTGTGTGGTCCTCCAGATATTATTGAATTGCAACTCCTAGAATTCCTCACCATTGGCTATTCTGGCTAGAGCTGCTGGCAGTTGAATGTTAGCAGCATATTCCTACACAAATCCCATCACTACTCTAAATAATTACAACAAAAAGCACTGCAAGAGGCTTATTCTACCATTAGGAGATTTAATTTATCTTTTTTTTTAACAGACAGGTGATTATTTACATTTACAGACTGAGTGTGAAGTGATAATGTATTTCCTTACTCAGCCATTCTTATTTAACAGTTCTTGCTTCATTCCAATTCAAGTGTGTTCATTTATTATCCAAGATGGACCTGTTTACTTCAAATTTAATAGTTTCCAATTAAGCTAAAACATTTAGTCTTTCATCATTTATAAACTCTTTCTGCTAAGTTGCTATATTAATATTTTTAATCAACATCAAAGAAACATTAGTATTAATAATGATGATAATAATTCTAGCTTAACTATCCAATGCTGGAAACTCCAGATTTAAACCGTAGGTACAGCTAAGCCTTCCATCTGAACTTACAAATACTCAACTTCATTTTATATTTCACTGGCAATATTCTTCTTGTATTTTAAATGCACATGAATACTTTTATTTTCAGATGACTCCATTTTTAAGAAACTCCTGCTCTTTATAAAATTACTGTCTTATGTGTTGTGCAACAATAGGAATTCACATAATTGCAGGGGCAAACTGGCAAACGAATGACAGAAGCTGTTAAGCAAATATAAGTTAAAGGACAGGCCTAATCCCTGATTCTATTCTTGGCTATATTAGGGAATCAAGAAGCAGGAGGAACAAGAGGACAATATATTAGTAAACCAACCTTCCTTTAATTACAATTTCATTACATTTTGTAATTTTATACACAAAGATAGATTTGGAGTTTCATCTTTCCTTTTGGGTAAATGCATCCCTTTTGGGTTTCTGCTCCCCTTTATTGATTAGAAGTAGAAGAAAATGTAACTCGCAAGCTGCATACAGTTTCTTCTCCCTCCACTTTTGAAAGCCATAAAGGATCCATTGTATTTGAATCTCCCTTTTATTTTGATAAGAATGACTTCTTAACAACTTAGGCACTTTTGGCATATAACCCTTCCCCCGTTGTTTCAGAGCCAAAAACCACTTTTATTAAAACAATAATTAAAATGACTTGTCTGGTTTACTTCTTTTCAAAACAAAGTTTAAATTGAAATCAGCTTTGTTCACCAACAATCAAAAGTCTCTTTACCCAAGGTGAACTTCAAACGTCTGTGAACTACTCTGGACAGTTTCATGTACAGGACATATGTTTGTGCAATCTATTTTATACTGTTCTTAGCCAATAATCATAATATAATCTGATCTGTTGGATTTTTTTAAAATACCAAGAACTTTTATTTGTTTTTAACATTCCAATTACTCATTCCAAAGATTCCAGTACCACAGAAAATACAAGAATGGACTGTTCTCTTTGAAACCAGACCTTCACTAATCATGCACAGAAACTGCTACATTACAGCAATATTTTTATTCTTCTATTACTGTTGCAATAGAGATAATATAGTTGCAAGATGCATTATTCATAATTCTTTCTGTTCACTTACTATCTCAAAATGTTCTAGGCACAGCTGAAAGGTTGGAAATATAAATGTTAATCGTATAAAAAAAACATGAAAAAGAACCAACAAGCAAATGAAATATTCTGTACATATTATAAAATTAACACTTGCTTTTAATCTAGTAGGTTATTTTCATGTCTCACAAATCAACCATGATGACTGACAGCATCTTGGAAGTAATCAACTATGCAATTTACAGTTTTAAAAATTTAAACCGTGTTACTCCTGCTTTGTTCTCTGTATTTTGCAAAGTGAGGCAAAACTTCCTATTTGAATTTTCTCAATTATGACATTTTATAGATTGTAAATACTTGGTAAACCATAAAGAAGCCACACTAAGATTCAATACCACATAGTTCTTGCATTTTCTTTCAAAACTTTCATTAGACAATTTCTCTACTAGCAAACCTAGTAACAAAAAGGAGCTTAAGATTACACTCCCAGACACATTTACATCAAAGTAAATATCACTGAATGCAATCTAGTTTACTAAGTAAATCAGTATTTGACTCTCCTGTTACTGACAATCTACTGTCAAACCTTGATATGCTCCATGTCAGCTATATTAACTATATTCCTGTATTTAGTTATGCTAGCTGCAGGTCAGCATTAACAGAAGTATGAGCAGAAACCTAGTTTTGGACAGCATATATAGGAGCTAAACCTGAAGAGATAACCATTTACACAATTTTCTTCAAGTACTTTAGTCAGGAACTAGAAACTACTATAATGGCCAGGAGGAGGTATGGCAAGGGAGGCAGAACAAGCCAATGGAGGAGAAGCAGGGAGAAACATCTCGTGGCTGTTCCTTCTTCTGGTTCTTGATCCAATCAACAGATTCCTGGATACTCTAGTAGAAACCCATCAGATCACAAAGTGTTGTTGCTTAACACCAGATCAGTCTCTACCCTCCCATTTCTAGGTAAGGTCCTAGAGCGAATGGTAATAATACAACTCCAGGCTTTTCTTGGATGTAACAGATTACCTGGACTCATTCCAATCTGGGTTCCAGCCTATTTATGGGACAGAAACAGCCTCGGTCACCTTGGTGAGTGACCTACCCCAGGAGTTGGACAGGGAGAGTGAGTTCCTATTGGTCTTCCTGGATCCCCCAGCAGCATTTGATACCATTGACCATAGCAGCCTTCTGGTTTGTTTGGCTGACATGGGACGTAGGTGTCCCAAGTGGTTCCAGTCTTTCTTAGCTGAGCATTTACACTGGCGCTATTGTTCAGCCATTTGGCCATTAGCCTGTGAGGGTCCACAACAGTCAATATTATCCCCTGTGCTTTTAAACATCTAAATGAAGCCACTAGGAGAGGTCACCCAGAGTTTTAGGGTTGAATGTCATCAATATGCTGATGATACCCAGGTCTATCTCTCCTGTACAACTGATGCCAAGGAGGCTGTGGTAGTACTGAATCATTCTCTGGATGGAGTAAAGGACTGTATGTAGATGAATAAACTGAGGCTTAATCCAGACAAAACAAAAGTGCTGCTGGTCAGTAGGAAACCAAGCTGGTACTGTGATCACATCCTGTCCTGGATGGGGTTGCTCTGTGTGAAGTTGGGTGGGGGACTGTAAATGTAACCTTGTAAAATTAGGTTGGAGAGTATATGTAACAGCTTTCTCTGTAGCAGTGCATCAACTGAGAAACTCCCTACCCAAAGAAGTTAGACTGGCCCCATTTATTTTAATCTTCCAGCGAATGGCCAAGACAGTGCTGTTCCGCTTGGCATTCACTATTTGAAATTGCTCTTTTAACTGTTTCAAAATTGGGTTCTAGGATTGTTTTTAGTCTGCTTTTAGGAGTTTTTAAAGTATTTTTATGTGTTTTAAAATGCTTTATCTTTGTATTTTTTAAATTGGTTTATATCTGTTCATCACCTTAGAAGCCATTGTAGGCTGAGAGGTGATACAGAAATATTTTAAATGAAAAAATAAGTAAGAAGTAGCTCCTCTCCATCCTTTCATCACCCCATTGCTCCTTCTCAGCAAAAAATAACTACAGTACCAGAGCTTTGCTTCTTTCCTCAGTTAGCTACTCTCCTTCCTTCCCTTTCAATTTGCTCCACCTGTCACCACTTCAGCTTTTTACCTCCAGACAGGCCTTTGCTGATTTATGGAAGCACACTGTGAGAAAATGTGAAAGCCAAACGACTATAGTATGGATTTTTTTAAGCCTAGAAAGGTTCTATAACCAGTTTTTGTATTTTCACAGAAGCTTTAATTAATCACTGTCATTCAAATTTGAAAGGAATGGTCCCCAGATCAGTTTCAGATAAGACCAGCACACTGCCTTTGCTAGGCAGAGGGACATTCTGTGCATATCTTGTATTTTAGAGAGTTCATCTAAACTGTTGCAGGAACAACTAGAGGTGGACAAGTAGTTCTCTGTTCATGTAGTTTTGACAAAACAGAATTCGGCCTACCTATACTTTATGTCGGCAATACAAGCCCTCCATTTCCCAGGAATTGAGGGGACTTTCCAGTTCCCAAGATCTCTTTCTACCAAATACACTTGGCTGCAGTTTCATCCTAGCTTTAAGACAAAAATGCCTCAGTTTCAGGATATAAAGAAACCTGCAGAGCCAAAAGGAGTCAGATCAGGAACTTTCCTTTGTTGCATGGAAGTGCCTACTTTTCAATAGCTTCAGCCAGTCTTGAGTCCTCACTGTAAGAAGACATCAGTGTAAGCAGGTTTCATATTTAGGTAAGCACAGTGAAACCAGATATTTTAATGTGAGCTCACGATATACACAGGAGTAACTGATCTGGATAATACCGGTACTCTGAATGAGTAAGAAAACAGAATGTGATGGAGTCTCCTTCTTTGGGGGTTTTCAAACAGAGGCTGGATGGCCATCTGCCGGCAGTGCTTTCATTGTGTATTCCTGAATGGCAGAGAATTGGACTTGATGGCCTTTGCGGTCTCTTCCAACTCTATGATTCTACCATTCTATGATTCTGGGAAAATAAATTATTTAATTGTATAAGGAAATTCCTCTAAGAACAGGACAGAAGATAAAATGAAACAAACATTTAAGTTTGGTTACAAAAGTCTCTAAAACTGGTTCCTTTCCATGGGAATAAGCTGATAGTCATCACTGGGGATGACATTGGGATCCCACAACTGCTCCCTTCTCAGAAAAAATGGAATAAAGGTAGCGAAAGATCATCTTTCAAAGATGAAGAAGAGACCCCAATGGAAAGAAAAAAAGTTAAAACAAAGTTTAGCAAATTACACATACATACAAAAAAAATGAAAAACAGGGACTATCTACTTCTTACTCCCTTTCACTGGTTACTTGCTAGAAGTGTTGATGCTTTCTTCTTGCAATAGTCAAGATGGCTGCACTCAGATAAGAGGAGTCCTGTATTAGCTGCTGAATAATGACTGCTTTTTAGGGACAGAAACATTCAAAAATGTTCTCAAAAATGGTTCAAAATATGTTTTGTAAGTGTTGAGAAACCAGGAAGAGAAGAAGCCTAGACTGAAAAGAATCTTCAAAGTTCAAGGTACAGGAATATTATTTCCAGCATAGAAAAAGACTGTTTCCTGTGAACAAAATGCTGTAATGGGGGACTTATTCTGCACAAAATTCACGTGGGTGATGCATGTAGAAAATAATATTTTCTGTGAGACAAATGCATTTTATGTATAGAAAATAACACTTCTACATGAGAATATTATTTTCTGCACAGAAAATGTTGGTTCCTATGCAGAAAATGCTGTTTTCTGTACAAAACAACCACATACAAATTGTACATGGGATAAGTCCCAAATCATGAAAAGGCTTTGAAAACTGCATGGTGTTCGAAGACTTTCTTGCAACAGAGAAACTGATAAAATCACTTACTGCTTTCTTTAAGAAGTTATTTAATGAAGACTTACTTCTCTGTGGCCTCTACAGTTTTAACTGCACCACTTATTTTTCCTGACTTATACAAGCCAGCTTGTGATTTCTGCACAGCAGCACTAGACTTTGTTATTTGGAGAATTCCCCCCAGTCCCTGGCTGACAAAACTTACTGATGTCTTTTGCAGGACAATATAGGACTTCAGTACACCAGCAGCAAATCACTTCATTAGTTCCCAGTTCATTCCAGAGTACAATTCATAATATTTAAACAGACCTTCAAAGCCTTAAATCAGAGGTGTGAATTAGATGGCTCTCCAGTATCTGTTGGGAGTTGCAATTGAACAACAGCAGGAAGGTCACACAATCCCACTCCCACCTGTAATAGCCAGGGGATGTTATATCTCAAATATGAATTCTTCTGCCTGAACCTGCCTATGAATTCTTCTGCCGGAACCTCCCAATCTTCTTCGGAGGCCCTGCTGTGAACTCCTCCACCACCTAACTTCAATGGAAGTCCACATAAAATATTCTTAATAGCAACAGTATTCATGTAAGCAATGCGATTCATGGAGTGGGCTTCCTTTTTTTTATTATTTCAGAGGGCAAGTGGGGTAGCAGTTACTTCATGTCCTTGTGTCTTTTTTTTGTTTGTTTCAATATTTTATTGCTACTGGTGTTGCTACTGTACCTTGGGGTATGTTGGTTGGTTTTAAAACAATTTATTCTTTTATGACGATGTACATTTCTGTGTAGTTTATTAAATGAGAAGGATATAAATATTTCAGATCATTTTTTTAAAATATGCATAGAGAGATCTATAATTCTACTGTATTAGCTCTAGGCTAGGGGCAGGTGAGTGAGTGGCATAATGTGGAATTCTGAAGTTCTTCACTTTGGCTAAGGGTATTTCGTAGGCCTCTAGGCTACTGAACCAAGTGGATTATTGCAATACTTTCTGACAACAGACAAAGAACATTCCTTACTTCTCTCTTTGGTTAACAAAAAGAGTGCATCTATTATGCTCCTGTGTGACTAACACTCACAAGGTGAAATATATTTGTTCTTTATACAACAGAAAATGGGCCAATTCCAAAATACTGCAAATGTGTTAGTCTTTGTTGGTTAAGGGAAAAACTAAGAAAACTCATACTCTCAATTTTATTTTTATTAACATACCTATTTACATACATCTTGATTAATATCTCTTCTCTTTTGATTGTATACATAAAACCACCATAATCCTCTATTCACCTACAGTCATCTTTTCAACATTAATATACAATCTTTCATTTATCTATAATTCCTTTCTTCCCTCCTAGGGAGTGTTATATTTGAATCTTTTATTTCCCGTAGCTTTCACTTCCTACCTTCTTTTACTCGGATCTTCTTTATCTCTTATCTCTACTCCCTCCACCCATTAATTTCACTGTTGGCTGTCTTATAACTGTACATTTTTGCTTACTGTCCTTTCTTGCTCATCTCTAATCTTAGTCAATTTCTTCCTCTTGGCAAATCTTTACCCAATTACTCTCTATATATCTGTTCATTTCCATCATTTCATTATTATTATCTCCCTTTTTTTCTTCTCTCATAGCTCTTGATAAACTTTCCATAGCTACATATTCTTGTAGCTTAGTTAACCATCCTTCCAATTCTGGCGTTATGTTACTTTTCGAATGTTTAGCATATATTGTTCTGGCTGCTGTAATCATATAAACTAGTTTTCTCTTATGTTTATGATATTCTTTGTCAACTTGATGCAGCATGTTCAATAGAAAGATCTCCGGTGTTAGTGGTATTTTTATTTGCAAGATGTCTATAATCACTTTATGAATCTTCTTCCAATACTTTTTCGCTTTTTCACAATACCACCACATATGGTAGAAGGATCCACATTCGTTATCACATTTCCAACATTTCTTTTCCTTCATTTTGTAGATCTTACTCAGTTTCTATGGGTCCAGATACCACCTATATAACATTTTCATATGGTTTTCTTTTAAACTCTGTGCTAGGGTGAATTTCTGAGTGTCTTCCCAGCTTTTCTTCCAGTGCTCTAATTTAATCTTATGCCTGACATTTTGTGCCCAGAGTATCATTGTGTCCTTTATAATTTCAGTTTCAAGTTCTCTCTCCAGCATAAATTTATATATTTGTGATACTAAATGTTCTTTTTTTCCAAACATTATTTTTTCTAATTCATTAAATTGAGTGGTGTTTTCCAGACCTTCTAACTTTTAATCCATTCTTTGTCTTTCTTTTAATTGAAAATACAGAAACCACTGACAGTCCCAGCCTTCATTTCTTAATTCCTCTATTGTCTTTATTCGTTGTGATTCTTCCCCAATATTTGTCATTAAATCTTTATAAGCTATCCACCGTTCTGAAGGCCCCCTCCAGTTACTATATAACGCTTCATGAGGGGGAAACCATAGTGGTATTCTGCAATATAATTTTCTTTTCCAAGCTTTCCAAATCTCCAGTAAAGATCTTCTTATATAATGATTAGAGAATTCTTTATCCACCTTTGCTTTATTGTACCACATATAACCATGCCACCCGAACTGGAGATCAGGACCTTCCAGGTTTAATATCCTCTCTTCTTTCAGCATTATCCAATCTCTTATCCAGACCATCGCATCCGTTTGATAATACAGTTTCATATTCGGGACTCCACAGCCTCCTTTCTCTTTCTTATCTATCAATATTTTCCACTTTATTCTTGGCTTTTTTCCACTCCAAATGAAGTTCGTAAGATCTTTCTTCCACTCTTGGAAACATTTATTGTTGGTAATTGTTGGAAGATTCTGAAATAAATAATTCATTTTCGGCAATATCATCATTTTTATATCCGCCATCTGTCCTAATAGAGATAAGTTCTATTTTGTCCAGTTCTGTAGATCTCTTTTGACTTCTTTCCATTTAGTTCCATAATTGTTTTCAAACAGTCCATTATTTCGTTTAGTTATTGTTATTCCCAAATAAGTGATTTTCTTTTCTTCTTTGAGTCCCGTTATGGAGGTCACCTCTTCTATTTCTTCTTTATACATGTTCTTAGTCAGAATCTTTGTTTTCTCCTTGTTTATTTTAAAGCCTGCGACTTCCCCAAATTCCTTGCTTATTTCTAACACTTTCTCGATGCTTGTTATTGGATCTTCCAGAAATAACACTGTCATCCATGTAGGCTTTCATCTTATATTCCTGTTGTTTTATTTTCACTCCTTTTATTGCATCTTCTGTCCTTATCTTTCTTAATAATACTTCCAATGTTATTATAAAAAGAAGGGGTGAAAGGGGGCAGCCTTGGCGAGTTCCTTTTTTTATTTCAATTGGGACTGTCTTTTCTCCATTCACAATTAATTGTGCCTTGTTATCTTTATATATCTGTTTTATCCACGTTACAAATTTATCTCCACATCCCATTCGGTCCAATAATTCTATCATAAATTCTTGACTTAAATTATCAAACGCTTTCTCTGCGTCTACAAAAATCAACAATCCTTTCTTTTCATTATGTCTCTCAAAATATTCCAAGATATTTATTACTGTACGGACATTGTCTCTGATAAATCTTCCCGGAAGGAAACCACTTTGATCTACATGGGTTATTTCTTGTGCAATCTTCTTCAGTCTTCCTGCTATTATATTTGTGAAAATTTTGTAATCAATATTCAATAACAATATGGGTCTATAGTTTTTTTGTTCCTCCGGCTCCTTGTTTTCTTTTAATATCAAAGTTATATTCGCTTCTCTCCACGAATCGGTTTGCCATTCCTTGAAATTTCATTGAACATTTTCAGCATTGGTAAGGAGAGTTCTTCTTGTAGCTCTTTATAATATAAAGCCGAGGAACCATCTGGTCTGGGCGATTTATCTATCTTCATTCTTTTTATCGCCTCCACAACTTCCATCATTGTTATATTTGCGTTCAAGTTCTTTTCTTGATCTTCCAACAATTTTGGAATATTCTGTTCTTTTAGGTATTTGTCTGTTTTCCATTTGGTATCTTTACTATTCTCCTTACTGTACAACGTCTTGTAATATTGTCTAAAAATTTCCATAATTTTCTTCTGGTCTGTGAATATCTTGTCCTCTTTTCTCATTCTAAATATTAAATTCCTCTCTCGTCTTTTCCTCAGTCTTTACGCTAACCACCTTCCCGGCTTATCTGCATTCTCAAAATGTTTTAGATGCATTATTCTTAATTTCCTTTCCATTTCAATCGTGTTTTCTTCACGAATCTCTTCTTGTAATCCTTTAATCTCCCTCCTCAATTTTTTATTCGCTGGGTCTTTTCTTAATTCTTCTTCTTTCCATTTGATTTCTGTTTCTAATTTTGTCATCTTCTCCAACCTCTTTTTCTTCCATTCTGTATTCCATTTTATCAACATCCCTCTCATGACCGCTTTCCCTGCATCCCACAGAATCTTCGCAGTAATCCCTTCTTTGTCATTTTCTTGAAAGTAATTTCTTAATTCTTGTTTTGCTTTTTTAAGGTATTCTTCATTCCTCAAAAATACGTCATTCAGTCTCCAAGAATGGTATCTATTTTGTTCTTTTATACATATTTTTACTTGAATTGGCTTGTGATCCGAGAATATTCTAGGTAAAACCTCAACATCTTTTATTATATTATGTAATGCTTTCAAGATTAAACACATATCTATTCTAGACATTGTCTGATGTCTATCCGAATAGAATGTGAATCCTCTTCCATCATTTTTTATGTGTCTCCATACATCTATTAATGAGAAGTCCTCCATTATTCTAAAAAAAAATCTTGGGAGCTTCCCTTGTCCCGCTTTTTGTTTTTTGTTCATCGATCTGTCATATTTTGGTGTTAAGACTCCATTCATGTCTCCCATTATGAAGATTTGGTCATGACTGTTTTCTTTTGTGTATTTTTGTAGTTCTTCACCAATCTTTTCATAAAATTTACTCTTGTTTTCTAATGGAGCATAAATTCCTAGTAGCAGTAATGTTCTGTTTAAGAGCTGGACCTGAACTCCTATGTAATGTCCTTCTTTATCTCTAAATTTTTCTTCAGATGGGTATTTTGAATTAACATATAGTGCTACCCCCCTCTTTTTCTTATCATAAGCCGCAATGTGACATTTTCCCAGCTTCGGGTTTTTCAAATATTTTACATCTCGATCTCTGATCTTCGTTTCCTGTAGACAGATTATATCCGCTTTAGTTTTTTCTAAATAGTGAAAAACCTGTCTACATTTGTAATTCGAGTTCAGTCCTTTTATATTCCAAGAAATACGTTTCAAATTCATTTTAGTCTTCTACTACTACTACTACTACTTCTTCTTCCTCTTCTATCTCTTCTCCTATATCTTTCTCCACCATTTCCAGGTTTCGTTGTGAGTCTTCTTCTTGTTCTTCTTCACCTTCTTCGACTTCGCCCTCATCTCTTTCTTGTTCTGGTCTGATCTCTTCCTTGTCTCTCCCATTTCCCATTTCTTCTGTTCTTTTCTTAGGTCCTCTCTTTTTATCAAAAAATTCCTTAACTTTGTCCACAAAGTCGCTTGCTTGTGAAGGTGACATACATCTATATATTCTAGTATTCATAGTGAAGGAAACGCCTTCTGGTCTCTCCCACTTATATCTAATATTATATCTCTGTAGAACAGTCGTGAGGTTTTTATAGTCCTGTCTTCTCCTTAATATTTGGTACGGTACATCTTTAAAGACTTTCTTTTCTCTCCCCTCCACCATCAGTCTTTCTTCGTAGTTCCTCTGTAACAACTTCTATTTCATCCTTACTCTTGTAAAAGAAATAATGATGTCTCTTGGCCAGTTCTTTTCTTTCACCATTCCTGAACTTATACGAAAAATCCGGTCAATTTCTCTATCTGTTTCCTCCTCTGTCAAATCCATATATGCCGCTAATTCCAGTATCAGTCTTGTGTATATGTCCTCCCCTGCCTTCTCTTCCAGTCCCCGAATTTTCACACATCTATCCCAGTATCTCATTTCTTGAGTCTCTGTTTCTTGTCTTTTTTGATGTTCTTTTATGTCCTTCGAGTCTCTCTCTATGTCATTCACCTTTGTCTCCATCTCTTTTGCTTCTGTCTGTGTTGTTTTGATTTCTCTATTCATTTTCTCCATTTTCTTATTAAAAGCTTCCATTTCCTTTTTTATGTCAGCTTTAATCTCATTTCTAGTCTCTTTTAATTCTTGTCTTATTTCTTGCTTAAATTTTCTTAACTCCTCTAACTCTTGTCTTATTTCTTGCTTAAATTTTCTTAATTCCTCTAATATTTTTGTTCCTATCTCAGTTGGTTGTTGGGGTTGTTCTAGGGAAGGTCTGCTCTCCATCACTATCTGAGATTGCGAATATGTAGCTGTTTTCTTCCTTGTAGCCATTCTGAATATTCCAGTAGTCCCCCACGAAAAAAGCAATGTTTTTTTACACAATAAAATATGCTATACACAGTCCCACAACTCTGAATTTATACTCTCATTGACTTATGTAATTTTCTTTTCTCCCAAAGTACCTATATGTTTCTACTCTTCCTTCCCCATGAATATTTCTTATTGTTTCCTGTAAAAAAAAAATTCTTTTTTTCTATTTTTCGCTCTAACAGCAATTTCTTAACTTATTACACTATATATATATATATATATATATATACACACCAAACAGTAAATATACGCTTAATCACATTACATTCCTATTAATCAAGCATAAAAATTTAAATGTTGCCTTTCTTACAACCTTATTCAATGCTGTTCATCAAATTTACACACTTCAGTTATCATCAATTAGTTCAGCTTTCAGCATCATTCTTCAGTTAGCCCAGAAGATGGAGCTCCTTCCCCACCTTAGATTCCTTTAAATATTAAACACTTGGACAAAGCTTGTCAAGGTCTGTTTACGTATCTTAAGTCCTTGATATCTTTCAGTTTCTCCTCCTCCAACGTCCCCAGCTGACAGTAATACCTTGGTTGTTTACCTTCCAATATTATCCCACTCTCCTCTCTTACATTACCAAAAAGTTTTACCCAGTTTCGTGTCTTTAATTTTTCCCTATGACATCAAACTTCAAAAGCTGGGTTCTTTTGCATTTAAAAAATGTCTCTAATTTTATAGATCTCCCTTTTCTTCTCTCTTCTTTTCTTCTCCATTGTCTATTCCAATGTCCTTGGGCGTTCTTCTACAGCTAACTTCTCGTCGCTTCCGCTCAAAGCTCAATTGTAATCCACTGTTCACTGTCAGTTTACTTCCACTGCCACAATTCTAAACCAGAAACCATTCATAATTCATTGAGAATAAATAAAAAAGCAAAATAAATTCCTCAGCAATGATTTTTAGTGAGATATAAAAGTCCACAGTTCATTCAAATGTGCTGTCCAAAGTTCATTTAAGTGTATTGTCCACAGTTCAATTTAACTTCCTCCCCAGTAGTACTTCCTCAAAGCTAATGCTACAGTTCAAAAATTTAAATCCCGTACAGTTATACACAGTTTATAAGCAGTTTATGTCCCACAAAATTAGTTCTTTACCAAGTGTAGAAAAAAAAATCCGCTTCACGATTCAAAACTACATCATCCTTATTTACAGAGTTATAAATTCATCCAATCTGTTCCGTCTTTCCAATATCCTTCCTTCATCCCCGCTTCACGATAGGTTCAGTCCATTATTGTAGGGATCTCCACAAGTCCTTGTAAAAGAACGTTAGTTAATGTTATCTTACTTTATTACGCTTGTTTTGTTGCACCTTTGAAAAAAGGTTTCGGCATTCCTTTGCCTCTAGAGGCTGCCCGGCGTGGCTGTGGCTTCTCTTCGGCTCTCTCTTGCCTCCGTACCTTCAGCACTGCCAGATTGCTGTGCCTTTCCGTCGGCAAGTTCCAATTGAGCCCCCTTCGAGACCCTCCGGACCCCCTTTACCGGGGGGGTACTGGCCGGCTCCAATTTCCCCATTTTCCTTTGGCTAGATCCACACCAGGCGGTTGTGTTTCGGCCAGCAGGCTTCTACACTACCGTGCGGTCCGCCATGAAACCCGGAAAGAACTTTAGGAACATAGGAAACAGCCTTCCATCTCAATACATCTAGGTCAGTAGGGTTAACAATGACTGGCAGCTCTCTGAGGTTCAGACTGGAGATGCCAGGGACTGAACTTGGGACTTTCTGCATGCAAAGCATATGCTGTATCACTGAGCAACAGCTCTTATCATTATTTCATTAGACTTCTTTATTCTCAAGTTCATAGATCAAATCCAGATGAATGTGCACACATATACATTTCTCTCTCTTTAGAAGGCTCCCTCATATTTAAGGGGAAGATGCACCATCAGAGCATGTATACTATTTCCCTCTCAATTTCCTCCTTTTAAAATTTTTAATCATGAACTCCTAGACTGATTTGTTTATTGGGCAGAAGGGGTCTGAAGCATAATGCCATGTTTTTGAGGCTTACTTCCCAAAAATTAAATGTTGGGAAGATATCAGGAGCTACACACTCATTTGAATACTGGCCTACAGGTCTCAGTATTCCTATCTCTACCTTACACCTCTTCCGAAGATACTAAAAAGGGCATCTCAGCTCAGCCCAAAGGTTTCATGTCAATGTCTCATTTCCAAACAGCTGTTACAACTCAAATAAATCAGTTTGAAGAATGATGAGTAAAGAACTAACCTGTGTGCCATCATCAGCTCTCACAAAAAAAGAGGAAGGGGAATTACCTTTGAACTAGATACTGATATGAGCTCTACATGGGCTGCTCTGGAAGTGTTCAGAAGGTGCGACTAGTGCAAAATGCAACAGCCAGACTGGTGTCAGGTGTGCATTTTAGAGACCTGCAAAAACTACACTGGCTTCCAATTTGGTTCCAAGCTCAATTCAACATGCTGGTGTTGATCTACAAAGACCTAAACAATTTAGGGCCAAGATATCTGAAAGGCCACCTCCTCTCATATAAGCCTGCCAGAAATTGAGATCTTCAGAGGAGGTCCTGTTCTGTGTATCAGCACCTCATGAAGTTAGGTTGGCGGATATACATAACAGAGCTTTCTCTGTAGCACGTGGAACTCCTTATGCAAAGAAATTAAGCAGACCCCATCTCTTCCAAGCAAGCTTCCAGCAGGCAGCCAAAATAATGTTGTACTGCATGGCATCCCGTGTTTGAAAATCCTGTTTTAACTGGATTATACAACTGTTTTTAGACTGCTTTTATGAATTTTAAAGAGTATTTTAACGTGTTTTTAAAATGTTCTTATCTTTGTATTGTTTTAATTGTTTTTTTTATTTGTTCATTGCCTCACGAGCCCTTGTCAGCTAGTAGGTGATACAGAAATATTATAAACAAACAAACAAACAAACAAACAAATAAATAAATAAGACAGGCAGACAGCCTGTCAGGTCTCAGTTCTTGTGAAAAATCACCCAGTAGTCAGATCCTATAAAAGGTTCAGGATCTTGATTCCTATAAAAGGTTTAAGATCAAATTCAGTAAGAGACCTGCTCTTAGTGTATGCAGGCTATTCCTCACATTCCACTCTTCCCTCATGCCCATAAAGAGGCAGGCTTCACACTTACATTTTACATAACCATGGAGCAAAAGATACCTAGATCAGGAATTAAATTGATAACCAGGATCTTCATGTGTTTCAAGTTGGATTCCCTTCTCAAATAAGCTCCTAGTATGGTACATGCTTTCTGTTAAAATCTAAAAATTCTCTCATAAACCTTCTTTAAAAGCCAGTCATACCCTTTGTAGGTGTCTTTTTCAAATACTGAAATGCACAAAGACTGACACGTAATTGTAATTCAATTTTCTTCTGGGTACAAGGTAATCTTCCTAATATCTGTATTAGACATAAAAGGATGAGGCACTTTATAAAGGAGTCTATCACTCATTAATCCTATTGAAGAACTGTCATGATCAAAAGTTATTTTTTATTTTTTTTCATATATTTTATAGGATTAAGCTAAATTGTGTTTTGCATTATTCATTGCATAATTTTTAAATGTCTGGATCACAGTCATTGTGAATCTGCAGTTCAATATATCAAAAGTAAATGTAAAAATTCTTGTGATAATTTCCAGGCTTGCAATATTAAAGGGAAAAAAATCATTATCATCATTAAGCTTTCACTTTTTACCATCAATGTTGTATATGTCAAAATACAAGAACAGCATTTAACATGTTAAAACAATAGACACACACACATACACAGACAAACACCTGTATTCAAAAACTTTATTACTGGAATTAGTATAAAAAATTTTGTCGTACCATGCAAATATAAATTCCAAAGGCTTTGCAGAATAAAAATGAAATTAGCAAATTAATTCTCCAATAATAAATGGGAAAACATACATACATATTGTTAATAGAAAACAAATTTGAAATCTGAGCCATTACCAAAATTTTAAAGTTCTTCTGACTAAGCAAACAAAGATGTGTTTATATTCTAATACTAGGCTGGAGAGTAGATTCTCAACCTTCAACTTCCAGTGGGCAGGATGGCACCAGAGTGTTAGGCCTAGACTCCCAACATCACTGGCTTCCAGCCAAAGCAGAGTGTTTCCAGAAGGTGCTATGACCCAAAATCCAACTTTGCTCTCACTGCCTTCCACAAACAGAGAAGGTGATAGGGGAGCAAAGCCAGGTGTGCTCAGCTAGAAGCTAGATTCTCAGCCACAAGCTGGCACTTGCTAGAGGAGCCATAAACTCAGCTGAGTGGCTTCCCTTTGCCTTCCCAGACCAGTGAAGGTGAGCAAAGCATAAAGCTAGCATTCTGTTGGAAGTGCTTTGATGATGTATTCCTGCATGGCAGGGGGTTGGACTCAATGACATTTGTGGTCTCTTCCCGCTTTGTGATTCTGATTCTATCTTAGGACTCACCAGTTCTCAAAATTTTCAAGCACTGGCTGTGTGGCTTTCATGCTCACTTTTTATCTCAGCAAGGGGAGAGTGAAAGAGGAGCAAAACAAGGCTCTCTCAGCTGGCATTACCAGTTAGCATTTTCAGTTGGCTCCTGAAAATGTCGACTGCAAGATGTAGAATAGATCTCTGTCCTCTTCAATCAGAGTTACAAGATAACAACAAAGACCCCCCTCATTCATATTGTTACCTCTGATCTACGTAACCAAAATAAAATAATTCGTGAGAACTATAGCTAAGTGGATCATCTAGTAGATTTTACATCCCTTACTACAAATACAATGTGCAATCTTCTGATGTAGCAGTTGATGGACACTCAGATATAGCTTCATTGTAAAACAGGTTTTCAGTATGAATTCTGATTCAACTAAAATGAACAAAGAACTAGACCAGAGACAGCAAAAAATGAACCTGTAGCTCCCCTTGGAAAAGGTCTATAGCTCTCACTTTTAGATTTATAGACCCCTTACAACTGGTAACACAGGAAGTCCAGTAACTACTGTATAGCTTTGTGATACAAAAGTCTTTCCCAACTTGGTGGCCTCCAGATGTTGGACAATAATTCCCAAGACATCTAGACTATGGCTGAGCATGACAGAAGCTGTTTTTTAATATATTTAGATAGTACAGGGTCAGGGTTTTCCCTTAGGAGTAAAACAGAGAAATAAAATCTCACTTTAAATGATACCAGTGCACAGTTGGAATGTCACCAACAGGTTATGTTTCTCACATATTTTTAAATCACTTGTTGGCATTCTCTGACCAGTGGGCCAGTTACCAATTTTATCCCTATGTTAGTGACCAGGACTTCTCTCTGACCAGGAGAAGAACATAGTCAATACAAACAATTATGCTTTTCTGAAAATAAGCCTGAAGTAACTAGCTGCCAAATGTCTTCATAAGCCATAGACTCTGTAGAGTCATCCAGAAAAAAATCAGCAACATACCAAAAATGGTGGAGAGCACAACAAAGATGTCTCACCTAATAAGGCAAAGATACCTGGGGGGAGGGCAGATTTGGCATGCCTTCAGCAGAGGTAGTCAGAAATACAAATTCTAGAGGAGATCAAGAACAAGTTTCTCATACCTAACAGCTAACTGTGTCCTGAAAGAGTAGTATGTATTTTAGAAACTACATTGAAGATCCAAATGAAGCCACAGACAAAATGCTTCTTCACACAATAAACAAAGGAAGCCAGATTTCCTTTCTTGCTACAGCCCCCTGTGCCACTACAAATGCAACCTAGGAGACTCCCCAGAGAAGGCAGGCAGTAAGATCTACCCACAGTCCAGACTTTTGTCTTTCTTGCATTAAAAGAAGCCCTAGCACTACACTACAAACTTGTAAGATTTATGAAAGTAATTTGTGATACTGCATAGAGAGGGAAGGACACTGATGTTCAGAGCCCTCACATTAGATCATTGTGTCGATGTTCTGAAGACAAATCCTCATGAAATCGTACTAGGAAGGAAATTAAGTATTGTTCTGATTTTCCTAAAGCTGCTTCTCCTGGTTTAAAGAACATAAATCTGTGAAGGTAAGTCTAAGAATGTAATTACAGCAGAAGAAATTTAACAGTATTCTCTTAGGCTATGACTTCTAGAGAAGTGGCATGAAAGCAAAAGGTAACTATATCCAATGGTCTTGTCTTTTTCTAAAATAAATGATTGTCTTTCTGTATCACTATGTGCTTCCAGAATGCTACAGAAGCTCTATTAACTGACATTCTGCTGTGCAAGCAAATCTTTAGAGATTTTACTTACTCAACTGATTAAAACTTTGGGGAAAATACACTATTAGAATAAAAACTTACCATATTTGTAAGCCATGTATGTCAAATCCTGAGGTTATTTAAACACAAAGTAATACTTCAAGAACAGTTGATGTTCAGCATACAAGAAAAATGACCCAAGGCTTGGTCTAAACATGCATTCCTCTAAAAATGCACCAATTCAGAAAAGGTGAGTCATTTAAAAAAGAATGTTCCCTTATATTAAAAACAAGAACAAAAGAACAGTCTCCTTCTCTTCTTACTGTCCCAGTTTTCTACCAGGAGCAGAGTATATAGATTTAGGTTGTTTTGGTTGGGGCAAAGATCTCTCTTTTAAAAAAAAATAAAATTTGGGGAGATTTTATAGCTGTTTCCCTTTGTTATAAAGGCCCCCAAATTACCTGAACTGTGGTGAATAAATCTATAAAATAAATACAATGCACAAAGAAAAGTACTCACTAAGATATGTGCAACTCACAGCTTTGTCTTCATGTTATACTGTTCACGTGGCAAGCAGAAAGCTCTGCTGAAACAGCTCACATTCTCTTCATGGAAACTGTCCCTACTGATAGGAGGAATATGAAAGATTTGATGCAGTGGCTGCTCATCTCCTGTCTTTCATCTCCTTCACAGAAAGATCATATTGGGTTACTCATATTCTTTTTCAGAGTGAAGGAGTTATCTTGTCAATGCTGGCTATTTTTTCATGATTTCTAAACTTATCACAGATGGTTCCCCTACCCACAACACAGCAAAGGAATGGCATTGGCATGCAGCCAGCCATACCTGTTTATAATTGTGCTCTGTTTCCAAGCTCACATAACCAAGCCAGCTGGGAGCTGCTGCTGGGGAAGATGCTGGGCAGAGTCTTGCCATGAAATATCTGAAAATTAGTTTTTTATCAAGGGCCAATCATTTATCAAAAGCCAAGACATAAATAGTAAAAGCTGTCAGGTGACAACTCTTTGAAATATATAACAACAGTCTCTGTAGAACCATTTCTTGTTGCCTACAGTTAAACTTATTTGTGTTGTGGGCATATAATGACACCTGACTGATTTGATTTATGTTGTCTGAAACCTGGAACAAACCAAGGATTTCCCCTGATGCCAGCCAGTATTCCCCAAATCAGTTCTCGGAGGTGAGTATAACACATCCATCAATATAAACAACCACAGGATCAATTGCTTATTAAGGGTCAACTTAACATTTATTTCACCCAAAGGACATCTCTACAGAGGTATAATTCTCTAAGGGTGTATAATACAGTTCCATCCGCAACAGGGGAGAAAAATACATGATGAACTAGAAATATCTACTGATATAGTATTGTCAGCTTCCAGACAAGATAAACCACTTGCACTCTGTTTGCTGTTTATAGGAAAGTGCCCTTGACAGATTTAACATTTGTCTCCTCTGCAATAATAGGCAGGACAAGCCTTATCATATATGGAATCTGACCATGTTACACTGTTATAAACAAAGCATGAAGAGTCAGAGAAGCAGTGTGCTTTCCCCTTTCTTAATTTAGGTTGTTTTCTGTTGTCCTGTTTACTGTCATAAACCAAGCTGCGGTTGTGGTTCCAGTGACAGCACTTATGACTTTAGTGTAATCTTAATTAACCTTAAATAGTTTACTACTAGTTCTCTCATACTGCCTTGAGTCCCGATTTTGAGGAAAAAGTAGGGTACATATACAAAGAGGAGTAGAAAGAAGAGGAGGAGGAGGGGGGAGTTAAAATCTACATGGGACAAATTGCGAGGTGCTGCCAAGCAGAAAATTTGAAATTAATTTGAGGCCTCTGCTTCGGCAAAAGATCTATAAAAAAAAATCTCAAGGAAGATTCAAGTAAGTTTAGTGAAGCATACATCTAAACTCTCTACCAAATTTTGTCTCAAAGTTAAGGCACATAGCATAATTTCAAGGGAAAGGAAAACAATTTTGACAAGATTGGGTTAAGTTTCCAAGGAGAATGACACATCTAAATTTACCAGGATTAAAAAAGTCCTGTAACAAGCCAGTATAGTGTAGTGGCTTGAGCACTGGTCTAGAACTCTGGAGACCAGGGTTAAAATTCTCACTCAGCCATGTGAACCCCTGAGTGACCTTGGGCAAGTCACACTTTCTCAGCCTTAGTGTCACCATAAGTTAGAAATGACTTGCAGGCACACAACAATAACAAAAAAAGTCTGAATACATACTAGCTGATTGCCTAAGTACATTAAGCTATCCAATTTTTTGTTGATATCCTCAAATCTGAAGCTACATTACAGTCTGTTCTCCAGAGTCCTCTGACTTTCTGAAGCATCTTTTCAAGGACTGAAGTGGATACAGTAATAATAAATGTTCAAAGGAGGAGACAGGGTCATATCTGCAACTCAGTGAACATCTGCTTAAATGCCTCATCACATATATTTCTTTATATCTTCAAGTATGAAAATATTCACAAACTGAAAGCAAGCAATTTCATAATTCACGTGAGGGGAGCAGTATTTCATAACTTACACATAGCATCCTACCATCCAAACCCAGAGAGACCAATAAACAATGATATGGATATATCACTACTTTACTCCTGTGTTCATCAAGTGGGCTTTAGAATAGTCTCTTCAGATTAATAAAGTTTCACAGTAGGTTGAAAATCAGCTCATTACTTCCTGCTCAGATTGCCTCAGACTATCTTTGTACTCAGTGCTGGAAATGAGTAGGCAATAGCGCCCCAGAATTCCTGTTTAACCATTTTTAGTTCCTAGGCAATGGAAAGAAAAACAAGGACATCTTTTGAAAGAGGAGGAGAAAAAGTCTATAAAGGTCTATGTCAGTTTCTCAGACAGAAAAAAGATGGAAAGCCTTTAATACAAGTTTATTAGATACTATTTTAATCACTCACACCATGGAGCATACGAAAATGGCAGAAAAATCCAATAGAAGCTGTCACACTATCATGCTGGTTTTCATTAAATTTGTTGAAAGGGGACTCAGCATGGAATTATTAAACGACTTTCAGTGGCAAATGACTAAAATGCTTCATCTATTTATAGTCATCATACTCAATCATTATTGTTTTTTTTTAAACAGTGACACCTCTTAGTTAGAAGTCTTGTCAGCATTTCTAATACAACGACACATTCAAGGTTCCAGTAATGAAAAGGCAACAATACCTAATAGAAACCAGGTAATAATAGTAGCTAAGAACTATAAAATAGTCATACTCCTGATGTTTAATTCTGAATACTACAAACATTAGAGTTACTGTATTCAAGGCTGGAACCATAGATTACCAGGCAAAACATGGTACCATCCTTAATACTTTTGATCTCTTACAATTTCAGAAGTTAAGTAGGATTGGGTCTGGTTGGTATTTGGATGGGAGGTAACCTAGAAATACCAAGAATTTCCAGAGAAGGTTAGGAAAAGAATCCCACCAGAAACTCTAAAGAACTGCAGCCAGTTCTTTAGAGTTTAGAACTGCAATACTGATCAGTGGTATGACTCTCTGGCCATTTCTGCACCACACTGTACTACATACACTACTACATTATATAGTGCTATTATTTTACTTTCAACATCCTATGGAATCCTGGGGTTTGCAGTTTAGGGAGGGGTATATACAATTCTCAGCCAGAGAGCTTTTAGCCTCAGTAAACTACAAAACCCACAATTCCACAGGATGTTGGAAGTGGAATAATAACATTATAACAGTACAGGGCGGAAATAGCCTCTGTAAAGTAGTTTCCTAGGGTGCTACATGAGGCAGTAACCAAAAGCTGCATTCTTTGGCCATTCTCTATTATAACATCCATTACAAAACACATGACACCATTATGTTCCAAGTTTTAATTGCTCTTGTTCAACTTCACTAGCTTGTCTTCGAGGATGCGGCAAAACACAATTCAGCAGTATTGTATCATGTATTTGTATCATGGTAGATGTCACCAGGGAAAAGATAAGGACACAGAACAAGTCTGCTCCTTACAATAACATCTGGTTCAAGTAAAAGATTTCTTTTTAAATTTGATAGTGTAAACATATAGTGGATGTCTAAAATACACATATCTAGACTACTGTACCACACTTATGTGCAACTGAAAAATAAAGTAGGTCTTTTGGCTGAAACTAAATTTCTAACTACCATTACTGCTATCCTAGGAAGGAATGGGGAACAGAGGAAAGCAATTCAGTACAACAGCAGTATACTAGAATGACAACACTGAAGACATTCTTGAAACAATCGGTGAAGAATGAATATATTTATATCTATATAACTATATGATTACAGAACAAAAAGTAAAAAATACTTTTTGTGTTCTCTGTAGCTCTGTTGTTGCGTTGTGTTCTCTGCAGCTCTATTGTGGATAATGAGTTTTAGGGAGAAAAATTAGTGGTTCCTCCACTTTTGTGAGGGTCTGAGGCTCAGAACCACCACAGACGTGGAAAACTCATGAATAACTGCCCCGCACACTCCGCCTGCCATTCCTTTCCAGGGCTCCCCCCTCCCATTCCCTTGCCTTTTGCACACGAACCTTCCTTCTCTGCGTGCAGGCAAAAGGCAAGGGAATGGGAAGCACTGCAATCAGTGAAAGAAGGTACATGCATGTCTCCCCATTCCTTTGCCTTTTGCCTCGGAGCATGTTCTCTGTACTGAGGTCAAAGCCAAGGGAATGGGAGGGAGAGCACTGAAAGTGGAGGAGGAAGGCACACAGACACCTTCACCCCCATTACCTTGCCTTTTGCCAACACATGCTTGCCTTTCTTCTCCACACCCAGCAAAACACAAGGGAATGAGAAGAGAGGAATGGGGGGCAGAAGGCAAGTGCACCCCTAACTAATAACCAGATTCACAAAGATCAAACCCACAAATGTAGAGGAAGGACTATACTCTACAGCCCATAATAACAATAATAAAGACATTCTTCCAAATATCATATCATATATATATATATATTATACACGCACACACATATATATACGCGCACACACATATACATACATACATGCATACAAATATACACAAATATGAATATAAATATATATAATAAAAGAAATTTCAGTTCTAAATTAGTATTTGTCCTCAATAATGGATGAGATATGATAAAATATCTGGACATTTAATTAACTGGTTCAATTCAGAAATACTGCCAGTGGTAGGCAAGACAGACTCTGGCATATTTAAAGAATGGCAGTTTCAGTACCGCCCAAATTCTACTACTTATTTGGGTATGAGTATCCCTAGGGGCATACTGTGCCTCCTCCTGTGCAGTATGACCAAGTGTTAGCTATGGTGCCACTGACACTGTTTCTGAGAGATCCTTTCTCAGTGTCACCCCCCACTACTGCTGCTGCTGCCAAGTAACACATTTAGCCTGACTCCTCAGCAAAAGCCTATCTGACATGAGAGACCCTATAGCAGCACTGCAACCATCAGTATACCTTCTCGCCTCACAGTAGAACACAATGCCGCCACCACAGAAAGATATTACAATGGTAAGATTTAGGTTTCATTATAGGATGGGTACACATCAAGCAATTATTCTGAATTAGTTTTTTTAATTAATTTTACATTCATCAAAAAATGGGATTCTTTGCATTTATATCCAGAACCCTTCCTCTTTATTCAAGCCAACAACAACTTCTCAAATTACCTACTTATTTGCTATCTATTCACCAGAAAGGCCTAGAAATGGGGAGGGGAGAAGAGAGACAATGTGAAAGAGAGTGAACTTCCTGTACATCACCCACAGAATAGGACTGGTCAGATTACCTACCTTCTCCACAAATTGCTATTATATTCACAGGATATAATGAGAATTTGCATAATTTGCCTTCAAGATGGTATTTTGACCTATCCTTTTACTAATTGTTTTAAGATAATTTTGAAATCTGATTCAAATTTAAAAATTGGTTTTATTTTAATATTCATTTTTATCAGTCCTAATCTGATGTCCTCACTGGGTCATCAGGACTTCAGCTTTAACAACGCAGACAGACAAGGGGGAAAAAACTACATATTCAACAGTCACAAAAATCTCTGACATACTACAGGCCCATCTCTTGACCATGTGACTCATAACACAGAAAGTAAATGATATCTACATACAAAAATCATTTAATATGATTCACCATGGTTTTTGGTCCCTTAAGAACCTTGTACTTCTCTCTTAAATTCTCGTTACCTAAGACAAAATGTTCAGTTTCTTCTCTTCCCATCAGACTGGAAACCAGTTAATTCATAATTCGTTCTCTTCTGCCCTAAAGTAAGAGATCTGAGAAATAGGTTGTTGTGAGTTTTCCGGGTTTTGAGGCCATGTTCTATTAGTATTTTCTCCTGACGTTTCGCCCGCATCTGTGGCTGGCATCCAAAGATTCCAGCCACAGATGCAGGTAAAACGTCAGGAGAAAATACTAATAGAACACAGTCTCAAAACCCGGAAAACCCACAACAACATATGGATTCCGGCTGTGAAGGCCTTCAACTTTAGATCTGAGAAAGCTCTTCTAATGCTACAGTATACATATAATAAGTATATACAAGCTTTTCAGATTTTTTTTTCTATAGATAACATTCAGAAGACTAATCTATTTTTGAGATGTCATCAATAGAAGTTGTTTCAGTAAATAACATGACATAACCATCTTGATCAAACTTTCATTTTCTGAAACCAATTACTCCATCCAAGCAGGGAATTAAACTGTTATCAGCTCATATTTATTGGCATACCACTATTTGACCATTAAAAATTTGGCTTTATTTTTTTTTTCAAAACAATGTGTATCATTCTCCAATTCTAAACAAGTGCAGGATTACTTTACCCATTAAAATTCATTTTCAAGATTTTATGAATCAGAGCAATCACAAGACTTGCATTTAAATGTGTGTAAATGGCAATTAATAGCTGCCAACTGCAGAGTCTGGATTGATTACAGTGCCTAATTTTGCAATAATCTCAAATGTATTCATGTGAGTGCATAAATTGTGCAAAAATAAACTGACTTTATAAATAGCAAGATGGAAAGAGCTTAAGCAGCTGGATGCTTTAGGCTCATGTCAAATGTTCCTTTTTGTAAATGTTGCTGTAGGTTTTTGCATAAAGATTGGCACCACAACAGATGAATTCTGTTCACATATTGACATTCACATCAAAAGCTGAAACATTCTTAAATGGAACAAAGCATGGAGAAGCAGACTGACAGCATTCAGAGTTGATAGAAATTCTGTCAAGTTAATCCAGGAACATAAGAACGACTGCACACAGCACCAGGTATCTGGGGAAAATGTTGAATTCTGAAGGGTGGTGGGAACTCTTTGGACGTTTTAGGTGGAAGGTGTTTCTACATATATTTACAAATTATTATAACAGACAATAATATTAAGCAACTGTTTTCTCCTCCCTTTCAGAGTGCATGCTACTGCAAAAGACAGCAAAAATATTGCTATTACTACAGAGGTAGATTTTCAAATGGGAGCAGAAATAGTACCAGAAGCACTACTAAGAATATTTCTGGGCCACATTTCCAAGGTATGCCCAGTGAGAATAGGGCTACAATACACATACATTAGATGACCACTAGACACCTGTAATCATTCATTAATTGGGCAGCTTTGGACAAACAACTTTTCTGTTTCTTATCTGTAACATGCAGACAGTAATAGAAAAGCACTATCCAAAAGTCAAGAGGATAAAAGTGGCAGTGAACTTTCTGTGCATGCATATGCCTTTTAAATTGTTATTTACAACACACAGTTGTAAATAGTAATAAATAGTCTTTATTACACTCTGAAACTTATTATACTGTGAGAAGAAAAGGCTATAGAAGACAGACAAAGGCTACCAAAATTATTTTTAAACATGACATAAAATTGGCTTAATGGAATAATGCCAGACTAAGTGACTGGCACACTGAGGACATACATTAGATATGGGGGGAAATGAAGCAGTCTTGGCACTCTTGCTGAACTCAAGAAGGTTGAGACATAAGTGGTGAAAAAATGACAGGTATAAACAGGAACCAAGGGAAGGCAAAAGGATAGCAGTAGAATTAATATACAGGGGATAAGTGAGACCTGAGAGAGAAGGTGGAAGGAAAACAACATATATGGACAAAAACATAAACAACTACCCTCACTCCTGCCCATCATTTTGACAATTATCTCATACATACACACACAGTACTTTACATTATTTAAGTATACTTCAATCCTTGTTTTATTATACATCAAACCCCCCATTCTTCACTTAACAGATGGAGAAACAGTTCAAAATCTTAGGCATTGAGTAAAGCCCTATTCAGATGTTACCCCTGTTGCAATTAGAGTCAGATGAAAAGGATATTTTTAGCCTGTACAAGAGGTTCATGTTTGTTGATCTCATCCCTTCTTACTGCTCCTGGCCCATAGCTGAAATGGAGGGGCAAACCCTGCTAGAAAGGCATAGTCCAGTCTGCTTCAGATTCAGACAGCTGAATCTAGGACAATCTGGGCTTTAAATTGTGTGGGGAGTTTACCAGAGAAGAGCAGGCTCCCCATTGTAAAAGCTACCCTTCCAGTGCCTGGAAGATATCAGAAAAGAGTGACAGGAATATGGAGAGGGTGAGACCAGCAAGGACAAGCCTACTCTCCCTCTTAAGTGCTTGTAGACCAATATCGGACAAAACAAAAAGGTTAAGAACTCAAATAATCATTAACAGGCTAGCTAATCCATACATGGTTTGCAAAAATTTCAATTATAGCAGCCTGCTCTAAAACAAAACAATTCCATTTACTGTGCCAGTGGAAAAATAACATTTGTATACATGATACACTCAAACCTTGTAATTTTCAACTATATCACTTCATTACCCAACCTGCATTTGCAGCTTCAATTAAAATAATTCTCTGCTTATCAAAGAAAGCAATTGCTTTAAAACTTCTTTAAGAATCCTAGATTATTATTAGGATAATTAGAGTCTTAGAATTAGGAACCACTTAAATTCCTTCGTAGGATAAGCATAAGCCTGGTTATAATAGACTGAGGAGAAATGGTGAACTTGGAAGTGTTATCAAAGAACAAAAGGGCTTGGTAGTTACTGCTGAGGTGTTTATTTGTTGAAAATGTATACATGTTTTTTTGCATGTAAAAATGTAATACTAAGTTTAGGAAAAAATTACCCTATTAGTTTTCTAGTACTTTAATTATATTTATGTTCATCTTATGCTGAGATGCCATATGGCTGTGGAGATCTGAGACTCTCTACCCATTTGCACATTTCTTTTCATTTTCTTATAGCAAATTACCCCTCCAGGAATTTGTAAATTGCCTGTTTTCTGTGAATTATTAATATTTAAAAGCTGCTACCTGTGGAACAAAGCTCTGAGAAGGAAGTAGCTAAACTGTTTCCATCAGCTGTATTGACTGTATGTTTACATGCAATTTACACACTTTCATTTTGATCTAGTATAGGCTTAAAATGTCCTCACCATGGGAAATGGAGCCCCTTTACCATTGAAGTTCATACTGGCGGCACTGGGATATAGAAGAGATAAGATGGGTATGGCAAACAATGCTTGTTTCTATTTCTATTTGGATTGAAATAATTTAATAATAATTTAACTTGCATTTGGTTTTCAGGTGGATTTTTTTTCTGTTGATATCCAGCAGATGCATGAAGTACAGTTCCCCCTTCACATTTGTGGGTTTTACTTTTGCAAATTTGATTACTCATAACTTTCTAGCCCTCCCCCCATGATTTCACCTCTCCCAGATCATCAGAAGAGGCAAATACAGACACAGGCAAAGATGCCGGCAGCAGCCATTGCAACCCAGCGCCTTTCCATTCTTCTGCTGCTCAGTCCCCCCATTCTCCCTCTTCCGTGGAAGAGTCATGAACTCCACTTCACTCCACAACTCTGCTTGTCCCAGATTGTCCAAGGAAGCAATCTCAGACCTGCATGAAAAGTTTCCATAAGAGCCATTGCAATTCAAACCCCCTGTCCAAGTTTCTCCTCCTCAATTCCTTCCATTCCCCTTCCTGCAAAAAGGCAACCAGATCGTTGTTGTCATCATCATCATCATCATTATCATCATAAAAAAATTATTTGTAACCTGCCTCTCCACATGGATCGAGGCGGCGAACAGCATGAAATACATTATACATTAAAAGACATTAAAAGACATTAAAAACATACCCAATCCTCCCCACCCACCAACCCAGCTAAAACCAACCCTCTAAAACACATAACAATTAACAATTAATTAACTATTAAAAGAACAGCAGGACAATTGGTGGGAGGCAGTGGAAGTACTAGCCTTGGAAGGCCTGTCGGAAGAGATCAGTCTTGACTGCTTTTTTAAGGCAGTCAAGACTGGTAATATGCTGGGTCTCCTCCGGCAGGCCATTCCATAGCTTAGGAGCGATAGAAGAAAAGGTCCTCTGGGTAACCGCAGCGAACCTAGTTCTGACTGGCTGCAGTAAGTTCTTCCCAGAGGACCTTAATGTGTGGGGCGGATTATATGCGAGAAGGCGATCCCGCAGGTAGTCTGGCCCCAAGCCATAAAGGGCTTTAAAGGTAATAACCAACAGCTTGTACTGTGCCCGGAAACTAATAGGCAGCCAATGTAACGACTTCAGAATTGGTGTTATGTGGTCAGTTTTAGGTCTACCGGTGACCAACCTGGCTGCCATATTCTGAACTAATACTAAAGACACTGGGAGCAGCCACTGTGGTCCAGTACTTTTCCATTCTTCTGCTGCCCACTCCCCATCTTCTCCCTCATCCTTGGAAAAGCCATGAAGCCAACTTCATTTACTATACAACTCTGCTTATCCCAGATCGTCCAAGGAAGCAATCTCAGATCTGCATGAAAAGTTTCCCTAAGAGCTATTGTGATTCAAACCCCTTCTCCAAGTTTGCCCTCCCCAATTCTCTCCCTCCCCTACCTGCAAAAAAGGAACATTTGGAATGGATCATGGTGGCTACTCCCAATGTCTTTAGTACCGGTCTGCATTTGTCTCTTGTGACAATCTGGTTGCCTTTTTGCAGGAAGGGGAACGGAAGGAATTGGGGAGGAAAAATGTTAAGAGGGGGTTTGAATCGCAATAGCTCTTATGGAAACTTTTCATACAAGTCTGAGATTGCATCCTTGGAAGATCTAGGACAAGCAGAGTTGTGGAGTGAAGTGCACATCACAGCTTTTCCTATGAGTGGGAAGAAGGGGAAGGACTGGGCAGAACAAGAATCAAAAAGTGCTGGATCGCAATCGCTGCCACCGGCATCTTTCATACAGATCTGTATTTCCCTCCTCTGAGAATCACGGAGATTTGTTTATTTTCTGATGTGTGCAGAAAGTGAAGTTGGGGTGGGTGTCTTTTTGGAAGACAGGAAATGAGGGGGAGGGAGAAGGAGGAGCAGTGGGGATGAAGAGCCAGATTAGCTACTGCTGCAGACAGCGGCAGCTTGTGAAATCAGCTTCATTTTCCAGGTTCAGTATTCACAATTTTTTTTACCTTCATGGGGGTCCTGAGTCCCTAACACTCACAAATGTGAAGGGCCAACTGTATTCTGTTATTCCTGAAACTTCTTCTAAATTATAATTATAGTCTATAACATAATATAAAACACTTGGCTGAATAGCCTGACACCTTTCTACTAAGATGGTAAGCACCTTTGTGAATACTTTTTACCTACAGATGAGTGATTGGAATCTCTTGGGCTGAAAGTGACCTCCACATAAATCAACACTCCCTTGATTTTCTCAGATCTGGAGAAAATCACAGAATTTGCTGGGAGACTATCATGGAGCCACTAGCTGATCCAAATGGCCCTCCAAAACCACCCAGGAGATGGCTGGAGCAAGTGGAAAGTGAGAGAAAGCACTTCATTAGCATCTCTCAATCAAGAGTAACAATTCAACCATTCATTCAATGACCATGAAAAAGAAAGCTTTTCAAAGTGGAACTCTGTGTGAAAGATACATGTCAGTATCCAGCTAAACAAGTGCAGTTTGAATGGAATTCCTTGATCCCACTTTCCAACCCTGTTCAAACAATAAGGAGGGAGCTGGAAAAAAACTCTCAAGGCTTTGAAGAGAAGTTACCAGGTGAAGTAGGGAGTCCTGGATTAGATAAAACAATAACCTGGTTCAGTATAAGGCAGTTGCATATGCCTCTGTCACCTGGTTTTTCCATCAATATAAAAACCAATAGTTTTTTCCCCCTAAATCTTATTACTATATACAGAGAGGGAATTGTTTTTATCCCAATCCAAGCAAGCACATTCCCCAAAAATAAATGAAGATATGCACCTATAACTGTAAAAAAAATCAATGTCTTAGTTGCACATTGTTTTGTCAGCGGTTCTGACTCTGGCATACCTTGCCAAAAGCAAGTAACATTGTAGAAAGGCTTGAATAGACTGTGAAAAAAGAAGGACAACATGGGTTAGCTCCCAGTACTCTCTAAAGCAAAATCTGGTTTGCAAATTTTTATCTGCAGTCAAGCTATTAATTAGACAATGCCACATCAGTTTATCAATAAATTAATATTAAAGGTTTCAGTAGTACTGAAAAATCCTCTAGTTTGTTGACAGTAACATCAATGGCAACACTAGTCTTAACAAAGGTGGATTTGTTTTTTAAAACAAATATCTGCTTCAATCCCATAGAAAAAGAGACATCATTTTTTTAAAATTCAGTAAAAAGGTAGATTAGTTGGTTGAGCAATCCCCTAACCACTGCTTCCCCACTTCTTAACACTCTCACATGAGCCAAGTATACTTCTAGTATTGATACTCAGCTCACTGGTAACACACTAGGACATAAGACTGAATGGATAGTTTTGCAATCTTCACTAGTGTGACTTTTTTTTCTGTTCAGCACAGACATTCTATCTAACTTCTCTTTCTACACAACTGGAGCAGATGTACAATTAGTTGCCTTCAAGTCTACTTTAACTCTCATGCTAGAGTCATAGAATCATAGAATCAGAGTTGGAAGAGGCCTCAGGGGCCATCTAGCCCGACACCCATGCAGGAACCCACATCAAAGCACTCCCGACAGATGGCCATCCAGCCTTTGCTTAAAAACCTCCAAAGAAGAAGACTCCCCCACACTCTGAGGCGGAAGCATATTCCACTGCCAAACAGCTGTGACCACCAGGAAGTTCTTCCTGAGGTTCTGGTGGAATCTTCTTTCCTCAAGCTTGAATCCATTGTTCCTCGTCCTAGTCTCTGGAGCAGCGGAAAACAAACCTGCTCCCTCCTTGACATGATATCCCTCCAAATATTTAAATGTGGCTATCATGTCCCCTCTTAACCTTCTCTTCTGCAAACTAAACATACTCAGTTCCCTAAGCCACTCCTCATAAGGTGTCATGGCTTCCAGACCCCTCACTATTTTGGTTGCCCTCATCCGGACACGCTCCAGCTTCTTGATATCCTTCTTGAATTGAATGCCCAGAACTGGACACAGTATTCTAGATAAGGTCTGATCAAAGCAGAATAGAGTAGTACCATTACCTCCCTTGATCTAGACATCATACTCCGATGCAACCAAGAATCGCATTGGCTTTCTTGGCTGCCACATCACACTGCTAACTCATGTTCAGCTTGTGGTTGTTATGGCCTTCAAGTCATTTTTGACTTATGGTAACCCTAAGGTGACCCTATCACAAGGTTTTCTTGGCAAGATTTGTTCAAAGGGAATTTCTCACTACCTTTCTCTGAGACTGAGAGAGTATGACTTGCCCAAGGTCACCCAATGCATTTCCATGGCAGAGTGGGAAATTGAACAATCGTCTCCAGAGTCCTAGTCCAAAATCCAAACCACTATATCATGCTGGCTCTCAGATTTAGTAATACTTAAAGGAAACAAATGCACAATAAACATTAGAGCATCTGTCCATCTATCTATTTATATCCCACCTTTCTCCCAAATTGGGACTCAAGATATCTTGGAAAAATACATGAATCTTTATTCTTGGGGTAAATTCTCATTTAAATAAACATTAGAAAGCAGTATAAAAACATAACTTCTGTTGTGGAAGGAAAAAAAAGATCTATTTTGGATCTGAGTGCCACTAAGGTAATGTGACAATGACGAAAAAGATTCCAACATGAAAGAAGTATAGAACTACTTGCTGGTAGTCTCTTCATATAACTGAATTCTCCTCAAGTGATTAGTGCAGAGAAGGAGATGTAGCTCTCCATGTTCCTTCTTGCGGAGGATCTTTGCCTTGGCCAACCATTCTCTTCATTTGGCTAGTCCAAAACTATCTTCTTTTGGAGACATATGGCAGCAGAAAGATGCTGTTCTGTACCTCGCTATGACCTCTATCTCATCCACCGCATTTTGTTTTCCTTTGGGGCGCCTACTTGCCTTGCTTCACACAGGCATCATCCCATCCCTCTGCCATGGTCTTCCAGTGTCATTTTCTCCTTTTGGGTCAGCCCACAACGTAAAAACGACAGGGACTGAAGTCAATTCTAGAAGCTGACCTCTGCAGTCATATTGGGTAGGTGACCCACTAGACCAGGATATAGTGATGGATGTGTTGGTTTTGAAGTTGCTAACTAGATGACATAAAAACATAGATTTGGCTAAAGCCCAATAAAAAATTCAGGTTATTTCAAACATCCTCTTACATATTCTTGGATTAATGCTGCTTTCCTCCTCTATAAATGCCATGTTGTTAAGTGAACTTTACATCTGGCCACACAGTTAATCACAACCACAAATTTGCATAACTCAAGCTATACTCTCCTCCTTGGAAGTAATGCTACTTGTTATGTATATATGTGATTTTAAAAAAAAGCTAACCATATGAACGGAGTATGTTTTTTGAAACATAACTGGACCAATGTGGGATAACCACAGATGAGAATGAACTTTCACTCCAGGTACATGTCAAGAGGGTCTAAGTCCATAACAGGGTAGATAACTGTCAAGCAATCCAAAAATTTTCCTGATGCACTAAGGTGCAAAATCCTAAAATATACAATGTATTTATCCTGTTTTCTCTTAAATAAATTAGGAGTTTTTCTCCCAAGGATACTATCAATTTGATCTTCACTTACAGTAAAATATTTCTATCCACATATACTATATTAATACTGAAATCTAATATAGATATGCAATGAAGAGATTACAAGTCATGAATGGAGAATATAATTATTTATACACGCTATCTGTTTTTACATATGTTATCTTTTGTACTAAACACCACTACTGAGTGCATTGTTGGATTCATTTACAATAAAGTTTTGTTACTGGTACAGACAACACAATAAATCATTTCTCAAGAAAAGAAGCTTAAATTTCTGAGCATCTGGTCATCATTATACACTAAGCAAATACTAATGGTCCGTCTGTTAAGGATATTAGTTGCAAAAAATACTATGGTCAGCAATAATCACATCTTCCCACAGGAAGCCACTAGACAGAGAAACATCTTATTCTAGATACTTTTGTCCAAATACAGGGATGCTATGAAGATGTATTGTGGATGAATGGATACTTCACAGATTACTTGAGCTATTATTTCCACTGAAATCACCATGGAAATATTCTAGTGGGATACAACATACTCCTCCATGTAATTACAGAAAGTAGGTAGGGAAAACCTGGAAGACATTAGTATGTAGAAACCCCTCTAGCAAAACATGTCTGTATTCTACAATAAACACAAGGGGAAAACTTCATATACACCATGAAAGGACAGAAGAACAGGGATGCATTCCACATGGGAGACTCCTGAACTGCAGGAAGCAGTGGCTGAGCCAAAACCCTGAACAACAGACTAAACATGACAAGGCCTTTCTATCAACAGTCCTATGTCCCCACTTGATGAATATGCATGACAAGCAATTCTTCATGACTAGCTGGCAGTTGTTGGAATCATGGGGCCCATGAACACTTCTCCTGTGTGCATCATTTGGCAAAAGTAATCATTGTACAAACTTAGGAAGACCTGTCAACAAAGGACAGACCAAATGCATGCGTGCATGTGCATGCATGCACACACACACACACACATACAGCTGAAACAATTATTCCCTAGAGCACAAATATAAAAATTTGTTTGCTTGCGAATCTCAGTTCCAAGTTATTACATTGTTTGGCAACCCTCGCTCCTTCTATTTAGAAATGGCCATAGGCCACAGATATTCAGTAAAGTCCATCCAATAAATACAGGGGATATATTATATTTGGATATCACTGATCCTTGGGGAAAAAAGAGAACATCAAATTAACAAAGCCAATAAAATGTTGTATCTTTCTTTCTGTTAGAACAACTCACAGAATAAGTTCTAGAAAACTGTTATTTTGATGGAAATTTTTCTCTTGTATGTAGCAATGATAGGTAAAACTTAAAAGTATATGATTATGCAGCTAAATGTCTACCAACATGTTTTGGTAATGTAATTATTGTAGAGAGATGAAACATTTGCTTGCAATACTCTTTTGTCTGTAATCATAAAGCACCTAGGGTCAAGAAGCAGCCCTCACAAAGACGACTATACATGGTGAATGTTAAGTATTATGCAATAGCTTTTGCACTATTAATACAGTTGTTGCATATTTACCAAGCGTACATCAGCTTGAATACTAGAAAAATTGGAAATAAATACCTCATAGTCAGACTGGATCTAGATTAATAAACTAGACCACAAGAGGCCTGAGTTGAATGAGATTAGAGGTACACATTAAGCCGAAACAGATTTTAGTCACAGATATGTCTCCCATTACAGCATTTGTAGTAAAGAGTGGTGACAGGCAGAAAGCAAAGAACAGGGAGAATTCTCCTTTTGTATTAGAAGCAGAATTACTGGATTTCTAGAAAACTGTTGAAATTAATCAAAAAGATATCCAAATATCCAATTACCATTTTTCCAGTATTTAGAAACAAGGAATATAAGTAGCTCATTAAAAGAGGAAAGAGATCTCGTAACTGCTCTGCTACTTGGAATTTATAGTACAAGGTAGAAACCAGATAACAATAGGACCATTAAGAAAAACTTGGAGAAGTTAAACTTCCCCTAGTTTCCAAAGGTTTGGTTCTTCCTATATGATCCTGCCTGGAATTTGAGATTTCATTGGAGGCCCTACTACATCTCCCTCCACTCCAAATGACTAGGTTGGTGAATACACAAGACTTTCCCTGTAGCAACACTCCAGTTGGGGGACTCCCTCTCAAGGGATATCAAGCTGATTCCATGACCTTGGAACAGCTGGACAACAGCTAAGACTGCACTGCTCCATAAGCCTTTACTCCTGAAGAGCAGAACAGGTTTGCTAAATGTTTTAATTTTTAATTTTTAAGTCCTGCTTTTTATAAAGTTGTTTGTGTGTTTTTAAATAAGATTTTAACCTTTTATTTGCTGTAAATCACCTCTTGTTGCAGGCCAAGAGACAATAAACATAAATATATAAAAAAGAAATAAACATATTTGCAAAATTTGAGCAAAGTATTTTTCTCACTTCTTCAAATTCCACCTAATTGTCCATTATAGGCAGTTTCCAATTTGCTAGTGGTCACATCATCCTCATCCTCTTTATTTATACCCCCATCTTCTTTCTCCAGAATTGGAACAGATACTAAAATTATCATTAAAATGTAATTAAACCATAACTTATTTAATGTTTTGACTAGAGATAGTAACATATCTTATATTGGAGATCATCATTGTTCTTTCTTTCTTGCCTACATAAATATACTAAAATAGGTAATGCTGTTGTGTAAATAGTTTTAAGTCATTCATGACTTTTTTAAACTTTATGTAAGATTTGCCAACTTCTTTCCACGCTCCTTCCTAAACCTGAGATTTTCCTATTTGCCAAATAACCAATGCTATAGACTCGAGTCAACTGACTCGGACTCAAGTCAGACTTAAGTTGCTTCAGTGACTCGACTCGGACTCAACTCGGTAATAAATGATGCACTGAGTCAACTCGACCCAAGACTTGTATATTGTTAGTGATTGACTTGCTGTCCTTGGTTCAGTAACATGATACATTCATCCAGAAACCTTACAACTTTGAACAATGCTTCCATCTCTTTTTCCCTACTAGTCACATGACAATCTGTCTCAAGCCCAAAGCGTGGATGCATTTCTCAGAAGGAAACAGCAAACAGGTTAGGCAATGGGCTTGAGGCAGGGTTGAGGTCTGCTCAGCAGCCTGACCCACTGCATATTAGAGGAGGCTTTTAAAATATTTCCTAAGAGCAGAAGACAAGACTCACCCCCAGATTGCAGTGTGCATTTCTCAGAACACAGCAGGAATGGGCAATGGGCTTGAGGAGGAAGGATCCTTCCTTCTAAAGCACATGTGTCAAACACAAGGCTGGCAGGCCAAATCCGGCCCGCTCTTTCATGTGGACCTCACACCTCTCCTGTAGCTGCGGCTGGGAGGGGGGCAGAAAGAGGCACAGAGAGGGGCTGGGGAGCAGAAAGTGGCACACTTTGGATATACTGACCAATGTCACTTTACAGAGGTGTAGCAATCATAAACTATGATCAAATAGCCCCAAAATGCCTAGGAAAAGAAAAGCAGAGGGAAGGCAATTAAAAACCAGTAATAAGTGAACGCAGAGGCAATTATTTAATGTGATAAAAGAGTAGATACATTTATATAGTCCTACAGATACAACTGGCCCTTTGAGGACTACCATAATGCTGATGTGGCTCAAGATGAAATTGAGTTTGACACCCCTGTTCAAAAGCTTTTGAAGCTTCAATAATGGAGTAAGAAGGATCCTATTCCCCACTTCCGAAGCTGCAGACTCTTTCATGCCCATTGGCACTAAAGTTTCCAGCTTTAGGAAGGGAGAGTAAGATGGATCCTATTCCTCACTTCTGAAGCTCCAGATGGCAAAATTGCAAATGTAGAAGGTTGACTCTGCTTAAATTATTAAAACTGACTTCGTCCAAAAATTCTGGAATACAGGTTAGTGTATAAAGTTGGCTGCCAGACTTGAGACTGGACTTGAAAGAATCTTCAAGAACCTGAGACTTGACTTGAGACTAGGAGTACAAGATTTATATACATCACTCCAGATAACTGTAGAATGTATGTGTGCATACTTCAAGTTGCTTGTCAACTTATTGAGACTCCATGGATTTCATAGGGTTGCTCTGGCAACGAATGCTTAGAGGTGGTTATGCCAGTTCCTTCCTCGCAACTGTAGCCCATAGCACTTGGTATTTGCTGGCAGTCTCCCACTAAAGTACTAACTAGGGCTAACCCCACTTAGCTTCCAAGATCAGATGAAATCTGGTGCCTTAAGGGTATTTAGGCTCTAATATCCATAGTATACAACAATAATTAATGCTAGAGGGGAAATCTAGAAGTTTTGGCAATACATTAATTAAATTTCATACTATACTGGAAATATCAGTGGGAAAGAACAAAAGTTAAGGAACATGATATGACCTTAGGATTTATAGCTATGGCTAGAAAGGCAATGTCTCAAATACAGCAGTTACTCGAAACTCAAGGGGGAAAAAAAGAATGCTGGAAGGCAAGCAACCTAGCAATGCTCCAGGACAACCAGAATAAAGTAAGAACTACTAAGTTGGGTTGATAAGTATGTGAAAAGGAAGGAAAAATTCCTAGTCTAGTTTGAGATATTACGATGACACTCAGGGGCCAGAAAAAGCTGAAAGCCATTTAAAATTTTAATTCTGAGGGAGTAAAAAAAACTTACAACACTTGGGTAAATTATACTTTTTGATAGCTTTATCCATCTTATTTCTTCAGCAGTAAAGTGGTGGAAAAAAAGGTGGGTAGAATAAGAGGTGGGGTTCAAGTAGGCAATGTTGGAAAAGACAACAAAGTAATTGATTTCTCTTTTCATATCACTAAACAAGTCAGCACTAATCACCATAATCCTTTCAGTGATTGGAATTTCTCAGAGTGTAAGACATCCCTTACTTACTGAAGATCCTTACTCTCTAGGACATGTTAAAAGCACCACTTTAATAACCACTCTGTCCCTAAGGCACAACCCAAGCTACAAAGGTGGATGTGGAAGAGCAGCATTTCTATATAATATCCTCCAAGTACAAATAGGAGCCATATTTGTCTCCTATAAAGTTACCATTCATTTGCAAAGCCAGCCTATTTAGAGCACAACTCTATTTTCTTTATTACTTATATCTGATTTTCATGAAAATTTGTAAACTGAGAATCTGCAAGATGCATCCATGTCTGGCCAAAGTAAAATTAGTTAACAACTATGACAGAATGAAAAATCCACAGGGGCTGAAACACTGTAAGGAACTGCTAAAGCTCATCCACTCATGTAATCAACATATCCTTCACCTGATGAAGAATTCAGCAAAACATAAACACCTTCAAATTTTAAATTATCAGTTGACTCAATAATGAATTTCATGTCATTAATTCTGTTTCCTAGATGGTTACCAATATTTTCAACCACATTTCAAGTTAGTGATTGGCCTTCTGCTCTTTACTGACCTGACATTTGCTCCCATAGATTTGGTCTCCAATATAACAATTTATTATTCTAAATTTGATTGTTTACACAAGAGAGAAATTATTGTCTTCCAATCCAAGTTTGCATGAGAACTAAAATGCAAAGTGTAATTAACACCTCTCTTAAATAGCCTCAATTAAACACCTGTCTCTCAGTTACATACCATAGGGAAGGCAGATGTTTATCTAATTAACACCACAGCTCTTAACTGAAGAACTATGGTATATGTGTGTGTCATGATAATTTGATTACTCATATGTTTGTTAGGTTCACAAATTTGCATTGAATCACTCTCTGCTGATATAGACATAAAAAGCAAACAACAATTGCATTATTATACCAACTTCTAAACTCTTTCCTAAAAATGGAAAATCTTATCAGAAGCGCATGCTGAAGTTTGTTAGCAAAAATATTTTCTTCCACACTCACAGAAAATATGGATATGTGACATTAGGTACTACTCTACTTTATAGAGCAGGACAGAGAATGCCACACACTCTAAACAACCAAAAATCAGTCTGGAGACAGCTTACCGTGTTAATTACTGGAATTCTTTCTGTTGTTGACACAAAAACAGATAATTGCTTCTTTTTTTTATGTGGTTGTTCAGTGCTCTCTTTGACCTAAAATTTGAGTATATAATATTACTATTTATTTCTACATCCAAACTCATCAGTATAATACAATACCATTCAACAGTTCAAATATAAATCAAAGTTCTTAAGAGAAAAGTTCCCTCTCTTCTCTCCCTTCAACAGCAGGCAAAAACCGTGGGTTCTGGAATTATGAGAGATGCATAATTTTATACATCTCTACCATGTCTCCTCTAATTTGCCTTTCCATTAAGCAAAACACAGTGAAACACTGCAATCTATCCTCATTGGTCAGTTGCTTCCACTCTTTGGTCATTTTGGTTGTGTTTTTCTTCCTTTTCCATCTCCGCAATATCCTTTTTGAACGTAGCAACCAGAACCATGCACAGAATTCCTGATGTGGTTGCACCACGTATTTGTGTTAAGGGCAGCATTGGCAGTTTTATTTCTGATTCCTTTCCTAGTTGTACCCAACTAGAAAATTGACTCTTTTTTCTTCCTTTTTTTTAAACAAAAATCACCCTTCACATTGGCGTTTTCATAGAGATATCAACTACAACCCTCAGATTCTTTGGTCATTTGCTGTCACCTATGATTCTGTGCCCCAATATACGTCACTGGGATTTCATGCTCCAATATACGTCACTTTGCATTTGTTATTGTCAAATTTTCATTTTTATCAATGCCCCTCCACCAGTTTAGAAAGAACCTTTTGGAATTCTTCACAATCTGTTTTTGCTTTATACCATCCTAAATAATTTTATGTCATCAGCAAACATTTTCACATCACTGTGTACCCCCAACTCCAGGTTTTGTATCAAGAAATTATGTATATCACATACCTGATAGATATACACTTTGCATTTGCATTTTAGAGTGCTGCATGTGCTAATATATCTTCATAGTTTTTGCTCTTAATGTAGTATCCTCAAGGAGCAGAACAGTTAGGAGTCCTTATAGGCACCTTTGCATTGACCTAATAATGTCTCAATATACTGTGTCTTATATAACTACATATAACTATTATATAGCTGTTTTATTTATTCATTTTCCATTTACTCAGTTTTGCAACCCTTCATTTACCATGGCTTTCATGGCAGTCTGTTAAACTGATGATAATGATGATCATTTCAGACTCATAGTCTGCCAGGTATCACACTGAGTGGAGCTTTGGAGCCTCTGTGATTTGGATCTTATGCAAGAATCTAGGGATCAGTGAGGTGTGTTGGGTAATGTGACCTGCTCCACATATGCATTTTTTGTAATTGTATTTTTATAATCCTACCTATGGCAATTTTATTCAGATGTTTTGTCAGCCTCTCAGAGTATCTATCACCACTGGAATCACAGTTGTTTTCTTTTCACAGAGGTGCTGAATTGCAATTTGTAGTTCTTAATGTTTCATAATCTATTCCTTCCATTCACCTTCAGTTCTACTACCCCAAGATTGCCATACCCTATAAGCTAAACATGTTTTTTTCTAGCCACAGTTATATTTGATACATTATGACATTTACTTATTTAAATAATATTATACTATTATACTTAACCTCACCAAAAAGACAACTTTTTCAAGGTTATGTTCCCATCACTTCTTTGCAGACGATAAATCATAGTTTTGAACAGATTCCAGTGTACCATTGAAGTTAATTTGTCACAGCATTCTTACATTCAGTCTCCACATTCTTGCTGCAGATCATCAACAGCTCCATTTTTTTCTTTACAAACACAGCCTTTACCATCTATACATTTTGATGCTGTTTGTCTGAGGAATCTGTTCTGGAGCTGCAAATATAGGTCCTTTGTTTGTTTATTTTTCCAACATCCCACTCTGTAACCATTTCCAGATTTTTTTTCCTTTTCTACATTTCCTCTACTTTTGGTGTACCAACCATGTAGTGGTTTGTTTTGCCAGGCTTCAGGACAAGTTTTCATTGTTTTTCTTTCTATGTATATCTTTTGTTTCTTCAATGTTCAAGAAATTGTTTCTATTATTTCACTAGTAGTACTAGTAACAGTAGCAGTAATATTTTAATGCCATGTATTTTGTATTATCATTGTTTTGTAGTAATGTATCTGTATATTGGCAAAAATTATGATGACCTGCCTCCAGTCTTGACCCAAATGACCTAAAAATAATTTGAGGGCCTCTGCTAAATAGACAGGTCTATATAAGTAGGTGTTTGATCGGAGGCTACAGCATAATTATGCCAGTGGGCTTTTCTGTTCTGTTAGGAATAAATTAGATCTTGGCCTACATTTTTAAAGATTTTTGAAGAGATTGTCTATATGTAGCAAATTCTATATACTTGCAGTTAATTATTTTGCTATGACATGAAATCCTTTTAATTTGGTTTTAGTTATTTTTAAAGGATGGCTCACAACATTTGATGAGTCTGCTCTTATGTTAATAGTACATTCCACCTCCTCCTGCTATCATAGACCCATCTCTAAATTTATCTATGATAACTTCTAATGATAATATATGTTAGCTATTCAGCTTGATTAAGACCTAAGGGGGGAAATTATTTGCATTTGAGAAATGCTGAAGAAAATTGTTCCTACAACTAACATATTTGGTAATATGTATTCAGTTCCTCCCCACATGATTATAATTCTGTTAAATTAAGCTGTCAGGGAATGTTAATGAGGCTCTTAGGTAGTCATACTTAATATGTTTGATAATATGGAACTTGAGAGAAAGAGAGGAAAGAGATCCTATGCTAATTAATTGATGCCACTTGAAAAAGAATCTCTCTCTATATGTGTGTGTGTGTGCGTGCATGTGTGTATGTGTTTAGCTTGACTATAGAGTTATGAGTGCTGAAATGTTAGTTATTTTCCAATAATTAGATACTCATTTCTCTGTATTTACAAATTAATTAAATCCATGTAATTCTTTAAATCATATTAGCATCTTTCTTTCTTTTGGAGAAAATTTTCTAACTGGAAAAAAATATTCAGAAGAACCTTTCAGTGGAATAGACATCTCATTCTGTTACATCAAATGATGGAGAGAAACAGAGCACTGTGGGACTTTGAAGACTAACATTTATCATGGCAAAACTTTTCATGGAAGTTAGCCACAGAGGTCCATTAAACATGCTAGCTTTTAAAACTCTACAGGACTCTTTAGTTTTCAGTGTTCTGGTAGTCTTTAAAGTTCCTGGTTTTCATGTACATCTACAAGCAAGTATACTTGTTTTCACAGCTATTGTATACACTGCATGCTCTTAATTTCCAAGAAGTGTTCAAAGAAAGTTAAGACTGACAACCTCATTTGCATGTAAATCCTATTTAATACAGTGTGGCTTCATAAGCAACTATTCTTAACAGTGCAGCTTGAAAGTCTGGAAGCTGAAAGGGGGATTGGTAGGAAGAGGACAACTCAACAACTGAGTTGGAAACGGACTACAATGAATTAAAAGTAAACTTATTCAAAAATATAAGATGATCACCATGTTCAGCTACTTTGCATAAAAACACAGCCTCTGCAGGCTGTGGTCTACTGAGCCCAATATCCTGTTTTCCACAGAGACCAGTCAGATGCCACTTACAGATCCATCCTCAAGCTTTATCATATTTTTAAAGTATCTGGTAACCTATGAACATGACGGTTCCATTAGGCTAATACAGCTGATAATGACTGATAGACTTATCTATCACATAAGTTGAAAATGTAATTCAACTGTGTTTGGACAAATGGATGGATTACAAAAGTTTTAAAAAAAATTAAACAATACTCTGCAAAGCAGATAGTAGAAAAGCAGACTCAGGTCTGAGTCCAGGAATATATCCAAACTGAGAGCATGTTATCCGGTCAGCAGTCCTGCTGATGCATTTGGCACTATTTGTAGCTTCCAAGTGATCTTCAAGGACAGCCCCACACAGGGAGCATTGCAGTAGTCTAATCAGGAGGTTACCATCATAAGGAGTATTGTGGCTATGTTATCCATGCCCAGGAAAGGCTGTAGCTAACACACCAACTGAAAATGGTACCAAACACTCTGTGCCACAGACTCCACTTGGGCCTTCAATGACAAAGATGGATTCAGGAGTACCTGCTACACACTTGCTCCTTCAAGCAGAATGCAACCCCATCTAGGGTAGAGTGCTCATCCAATTCTTAAACTTAAGAACCATACATCTATACAGCCTTTGTCTTAACTGAAATTCATTTTGCCCTCATCCCACCCATTATACCATCCAAGCATGGGTCCAGCACATGCACAGTCTCAGCTGACTCTGATGACAAGGAGAACACAGTGGGGTGTCAGCAGCATACTGATGGCATCTCACCCCAAAAGTCCTTATGATCTCTCCCAGCATTTGGGAAGGCCAGGGCCAAAAAAAAAATGCAAATGAAGAAACAGCACTAGAAGTCTTTGAATTGCTTTTCACAGAACTTAGGATTTCCATTCTGCCATTCGCTACTGTATAATACTGAGCTTTCATTTTATTATTAGATATACCTTTTATTAGATATTATTCGATATTGTATAATTTCTTGTATTCAGCTGTTTGAAATTCTGTATTTAGTACACTGTGGAATTACTTTTATATATATAGTCCACCAGCTATCAGTTAGAATATATACAACTGTTAACTTTTCAAGTTGGTATGTTTCATGGACAAAATGATAACTTAGAGGAATTTGGCATTCAGACACCAGATACTGCCGCTTTACAGCAATGAGGAGCCTGAAGATACATGTCTGGGGTCAAACAACAGTGATACAACAGTAATACAAGAAGAGTCACTGATTAAATGGCTGCCTTTCAGGGCAAGTGGACTATGTTTGTGATCAGTGTCTAACATGGTACATGTTAGCAATGGACCTAACAATTGACAAACAGCACATTCAGTTCAGCAGGAAATGTCCATTCCAGCAATACATACAAATAAAGCAGAAATATATATTATAAAAGTCCAGTGGTTGCAAGATTAAGATATAATTTCCTCTGAAAGGAGACATTTACTGGATTTGCCAGTGTGTAAGACACACTTTGTTTTCCTAAAAAATACCCTCTGAAAATGGAGTGTGTCTTATATGCCGGTGCACCTTATATACTGGCAAATACAGTAACACTGAATGCATAGAGAAAGGAGAGGGACTGGAAGGAGTTCTCCCTGCCTAGGCAAAATAGGAAGGGAGGGGGCAGAGGAAGCCTGGTGCAGCACTCTTTTCATTCCCTTCCTCTCCTGTGCATTTTGCCTCATCAGGATACTAAAAAAAATTTCCTTGAAAAGTGGGGTGCATCTTATGCGATGGTGCACCTAATACATCAGCAAATACGGTACTTGGGCAGGCAACCTGGTACAGCATGGGCAACTCAGGCTGGCTATAGTAGTGTGCTAACAACACTAGTTGAACAATATTTCTACACTGAACAAAATGTGATGGGAGACCATTTTTCTCCACCAAAATAAAATAGGAAGGTCTGGTAACAAATATTTTACATGTGTTGATATAATCTGACAGAATAAGCCACTCCACCACTCCTACTCAGTTACTTCTGCAGTAGGGAAATGGATAAAAAAACCAGCATTGCACTATATACGGGAAATCTGCCTGCAAGGACCACTGTAACATCCAAGTGACTCTAGTTATCTGTAGAGTTGTTGGCCTTTCATGAGGATGTTTCCCTTAGAAAGAACTATTCCATTATTGGGGCATAAAATTATCTTATAATACCATTAATAGTAGGCCTTCTGGCATATAAATAAAAACAGTTGTTTTCCTTCAAGATTTATGTCTTTTTCCTAATTTGAGGGTGTGCACAAGAAAGTTTGTCACTGTTGCTATTTTCAGTCAGAAACTACGGCAGCATTTTTATGACACAGAAATTATGTTGGTTACATATTTGGACAGAAAAGTAATTGTTTCAGTTACTCATAATAAGTGTTTTACTTCACGGGACCATGTCTCTTCCGGCTCTGGCTGTTTAGATACTGAGAACTGGATCCCCTCAAATAAACTGTAAGCCCGCAGAGTCAAAAAATACACCAGAAGTCACTCAATGCAAGTTTTTTTTCCTATACATGTAGATGAGAGTTAAATAAAAGAATAGCAAATTACCTGATAATCAGCTGGACCAGGAGTAGTAAAAGCTTCCCTCTTAACTAAATATAAGAGTCTAGGAACTGAAGAACCAAATGCTCCTTTCTTTCTTTTTTCCAACACAGCTTTTTTAAGACTTTCTGTTGCAATGCTGTAGTTGAGGATATTATAGAATGCAGGACCTGGCAGAGGTTAAAAGGAAATTTTGTAAGCCAGAAAAGTATTATCTATTTGTTTTACCATTATGAATTAACTCAAAGTTGAAATTCTAGAAACAAGTCTCTATTAAAATAAAATTGCATGCATACAATCCTAATCCCTGTTACAGTGTTTAAATTACACTGAAGTCAACTAAATTTAACTTCATGTAGGATTTCAATTTTGATATACAGCCATAATTCCACTACAGCATATCATGCTGCTTTTTTCTAATATTAAGAGAGCAAGTAGTTTTATGGCCACTATAGATTTGGGTATTCCAGATTTCAGATTAGCTAAGATCCTAAATTGGTTATTTTTAGAAACCTATCAAGTGAAATCATAATACAACCCTTTTGCGGGGGGAAATTAACATATACGGTACTTTTAGGCTTTCTCGATATTAGGTGAAACAAAGGTGAGGCCACAACACTCATTAAGTCCAAGGAGGAAAAGCCCACAAATGAAGTCTGATAAGGAGCCAAGGTCAGGTGCCAGCAGAGCCAAAATATTTCAGAAATGCCAGTAATAGTGAGTTGCTAAGTTTTGACTTCCTGTTTCCAATACAGCTTGATATCATCTGCACCCCTTTTATCAAGTCATTGCTCACCTCGTGCAGTTGCTCACCCATGATACATTTGTCTCTCCTCCACATGGGATCCTTGCTCTCTGCATTTTTTGCTGCTGCTGAGCACCCCCTAGCAGAGCCATTCCAATCTGCCTTTTCAAGTAAGGTCTTGAACACTGTTTCCAAGTCTTCTGCAGAAGCCCCCTCCTCTGAGGGAGTGGATCTTGCTCTAATGACAACTCCACTAACAGAGGAATGACAGATTCCCTATCAACATAGCATAAAACCAAAAGGCATGTGAATCAGCTCCAGGTACTGCCTGTCACATGCTGCTGATCAATACCGAATGGCCTGATCCACATTTACAATGTAACCTGCCTGGAACTGGTACTTCCTTTAATTACAGATAATCTCTTCCAATTATAACTCTCTCATAATTGTGTTATCACATCACTGAGTCACTTCTCTTCCCACCTTTCAGGTTTGCAGCCCATATGAATATTATTGGGGTTTGAATCAAAACACTTTAATGATAAAGATATTTCTATCCTTTTCAATCTTGGGCAAAGATCGCGTACATAAAATATAGTAATAGCAGTTACATTTCTATACCACTTATCAGTGTGAAGCACTCCCTAAGTGGTTCACAATGTGTTTTAGCTAATTGCTCCCAACAAGCTGGGTACTCATTTTACCAATCTATGGAAGGATAGAAGGCTGAGTCAACCTTGAGCCCTGCAGCACTGAACTCACAATATTGCGGCTATAGTACTGGCATTTAACCCCTGCGCCACCAGGTGTCCAATCACCTCATTTCACTTTCTGGCACAATTAGAACCAGGGAAAGAATACAATCTCACTTCATTCTTCCCTGCTGGGTCCCAGACCCTCAGGCCCATAAGCTAAGCAGGACTAAATCTGGCCTGGATGGAATGAAACCTGTGGGCCATTTGTATACCACAACTTCCACAGAAGAAAGGCAGGTTGTAAATAAAATAAAGATGACAATAAACACACATCTTGATCAAGCAAGAAACTCCACATTCAAAGCTGAGGATCCAATAAAAATGCTCTGCTCAGCAACAAAGAGGCTGATGCTGAAGACCATGCTCCTTGTAGATTAGAGGACAAAAGCAAAGACATGTATTTGAGAACAGACGATGAGGTGCTACAGAAGGAAAATGAGCAGAAGAAAATACATCATAACCTATTCTCAGGGCAGATAATTCAACAACATGCAAAGGTCATTATGCTCTTTAAATAATAAATTAAAAGTTATTTAAACTTACTTCTATGCACACTTTCTACATAAAAAGAAAAATTTTAATTGACTAAACTGAAAATAAAATCCTTCCAAATTACTCACAGCAGATTTCTCCCCTACATACCTGCAACTGTCATATTCAGTAGTTTGTTACTTGTAAACAACTCCTTCGAAGTGTTCTTTAAGAAGAGAGAGAGAGAGCGCGTACACTCTTGGGAATGCCATTAATAGGTACTATTTGTCTTAGGAAGTGACTGTCATATTATAGTGCTGATGACCTCTAGACTTGTAGGATAACTAGCATGATCTGCAGCACAAGGATAAATAGCTTTTTCTGACTGTCCGAAAGAGTGACCTTGTTAGACATGAAAGAATATGTGGAGATGTCTTTGGCAAGTGCTGTTAAGCACCTACAATAAAGTCTAAGTACTTTGAATGGCCTAGAAAATATCCACACTTGGATAATCGCAGGTTATTTACTGTAAAATTTTAGGTGTATAACACTATGTGCATTTATTTCAAAGTAAATTCTACACCATGCAACTTATTTCTAAGCAAACAGCTGTGGCACCTAACTTTTATGTGTGCTCAAGGCAACACACATTAATACAAAACAACATTTACAAACTACTTTAAACTTTCCCATCTCCCAAGCAACATTAAAAACCAAAAACACTAATTTATTATATTAGCTCACAGGACCCACAGTAAGTGCAAACAAAAGGGATTTTTGAAAACGGGGCTAATGCTGGTCCTATTTTAACATACTTTTATACATAGTTCACTTTACTGAGCAGAAGATCATGACAGACTGTGCTATAGAGCTTTCCTCCTTTTAGCTGAAAGCATTAAAGACCTATGCACCTTCTTACATATTAACAAGAAAAGCACAGTACAAGGAAATAGAAACCAACAGACAGTACAACAGCTAATGCTGTTTTCAGTTACCAGTGAACATGCTACTTCAGTTTTTATCAGTCTCCCTAAAGCATCTACCTCTTCATACTGTGAGTACTAATCTGATCATGTCTAGCTGGCTTCCACTCCACCCACCAAACTCAGAGGAGCTAAGAGAAACTGGAGACCATTATGATCCATCAAGACTGTTTGTTATGATCTTGATCAACAAGTGACCAGACCATCACTATAAACAACACATTAAAATCTATTACAATATTGTGTCCTAACTAGAAGCAGTTGTTTCACACCAATAAAAACCACCAAGCCTGTATTTGGAGGAATATTTGGAATCTATATTAAACAGAGAGGAGCAGTGCAACACAAGCTTGTGGTAGAAACAGAAGAAATGACTCTGGATGCTCTTGTAAGGTAAAAACAAAAAACTTAAGTTTATTATCTCAGAAAATCCAAAAAAAGAGGATGGAAAAGGAGATAGACACAAAAAGTTGACCTATACTAGGTTACAAGATCCCCTGAAAGCTGGCTGTCATGTGTGGATGTAAGCTAGTACCCATTATTGGGATTGATCCCACTTGGATGCTCCTTCCAGACAAAAGAAAACAAAGAGACTAGATAACTTCTTGATAGTAGGGGGAAGTGATGTACTAGGCAGCTATGTAATGATTTAGCGAATATTAACAAAAGGCCAGTTCAAATAATATTAATATTAAATATAACTTTGTAACTACTAAATCCATCAGCTACACAAAACATTACATACAAGATGGTACCATTATAAATTAAGTAGAATCACCAACACATTAACATCTTCAATAAGATATCTCCACATTGACCTTTTCCCAATTTCAGCATTCGTACTTCTTTGTTTCAGTTACAAGCATTGTATTAAAAAATGAACTCATGCTGCACAACCATGTATATTCTAATCTAACGGTTACCAATCTTTATAGGTTTTCAAAAAGAAAAAAGGACAGGAAAAGGGTCTAATTCTCCTCTCCCTTTAAAATTCAGACTCAAACTGTAACCAGATTCACTGGTGGCTTGCATGGCTTGCAGCTGGTGACTGCCAGATGACATGGAAGACACCAGATGCCAGTGATTCCCACTAATAACGAACCTGGATGTCTAAGTGCCTTTCTGTTTGAAAGTGAAATTAGATCATCCATCCCAAAATATTCAGAGGATTCCCAAGGCATGCCAAATATGTAAATTGTCAGATTTTTCTTCCAAACAGTCTGATCCAAAGCATCTGACATGGGCCTGTTGAGCTTCTAGAACATCAGTGTGCCAAATGAGTGGAGCAGTGTGGGAACCAGTGGATAAAGAAGTAATTGGTCTCCTTAAAGCCCTAGCAATTTATCTTGGAAGGAAGAACTAGGGTTGTTATGATGTATGCCAGAAAGTCAAAAAGCTCCCCCATCTAGCAGACATTCCAGAAGGACCAAAAAAAAAAAAGGATACCCTCCCCATTTCTTAAGTTGTCAGAACCATCCCATTCCCATCACCACCAGCTTGCTGCAATGAAGGCATACAAGCTCAGATTTGAACGGTCATTTTCCTTCCTACCATCTCACTCACTCTCAAATGCATCCCTTCTGCCCACCTACACACCCTCAAGTCTTCTTTGTGACTACAAGGTTCCCATCACAGGCAATCTGGATGTCTGAGCAGGAATACTCCCCTTAGACAATAAAGATGCCCTACTTGCTCACACTAATTGCAAACCTGGTGTTTTTTGCAGCCTGTAGTCTTGGGTGAATCGAACAGAGGTACAGCCAAATGGGATGTTTTTTGTTTTACAAGCTTTCTTCAAGGACTCAAGAGCACAGCGAGTTTCATTGTATGTGCCAGGAGCAGGGGTGGCTGATTTCACTGGTGCAAACCTCTAAGGAAATACAAAATAAAATAAATCAATGACAAGCATCCTACTTAAATAGCTATGCAGATCAAAACAAACCCACTTTGATGTAAACAAGATTCATATTTACCTATTGTAAAATAACAAAATATGTAATAAAATAATAAAATAGTATGTATATATTGCGACTTTATATCAAATAAAACAACTTGTCCAACTCATTTTTATGTAGATTGATTTGCAATGGCTCTCTCTTATTATAGACAGAGGTTTTTTACCCAGCCCTGCTTCTAAGAATCTTATAATTGGAGATGTCTGGGACTGAATCTGAGACTTTCTTCATGCATAGCTCTGATGTAACCATAAGGCTATGGACATCCTCAGAAATAAAAAATATCATGCATATATTAAAAAGTATATGGAATATACAGCATATTTTATTGCACTGCTATCAGTGTTAGACAATATATTAGAATATAGATAAATGTCTTCAGTGTCCTGGCCCATTCACTTTTCATAATCATATTTCGAGAGTTTGCTTTTGTAGAACAAGCAATAAGATGCATTTTATCTACCATTTGATTTTAAGTGGGTATGTTAACCCAAGAATTCAACATTCTGGAGAGACAGAACTAATTAGTTAACAAGGCAAATCAACACTTGGAAAGCAACACACTTTTATTTTAGAATTTCCTCTGTGTGCTACTGAATTTGAAGGAAGTTTGGTTGTGTTGACTTGTCTTTGAAACTTCTCACTATGGTTGGTCCTTCACATTTGCTAGGTCAAGGGTAGAGGACCATTACACAAGTAGAAAAATCTCAAATCTCAAAATATGTATGTATTTGTGTGACTGTGGGAAGAAGGCTATGGCACGGTGGGGAGGATGGGCACCCATGGTTCATACCAGATCAGGGAAAGGAGAGGAAAAGGGGGTGGGTCAGCATGGTGGCCCAATACATCCTCTCTCACATCCACCTCCTTCCTTGGGTATGGGGAGGCAGCAGGAGAGGGTTGTGGTGCTGAGAAATTGGGCACCGAGCTATCCTTAGCTGGCTAGGCAGCAGCTGGTGAAGGAGAACCAGAGGCAGCTGTTTAAAGAGCTGTGTGGCCTGATCAGAGCATCTAAGAGGAAAGGTTCCTCCAGAAAAAAAGTGCCTCATATATGCGCAGGGGCAGGGATTGAGAAACTCACAATTAATCAAATCCATGAAAGTCAAATGTACCCAGGGAAATATATTTTCATTATTTCAACAGAGATTACTGATCTGGCTGTGCTGACACCAAATCCCATCCGATCTTGAAAGCTAACAGCTCTTGTTGGTACTTGGATGGGAGACAACCATTGAATACTAGGTCCTGTAGGCTATATTTCAGAGGACAGGACCAACAAAACCACCTTTGAGCATTCCTTGCTGAAGCAAAACCTACAAAATTCACGGAGCTGCCATAGGTTGACAAGTGACTTAAAGGCACATATACACTATGCACTCTACATGGGACTGGCTTCAAAGAGGGTTCAGAAACTTCAAATAGTACAAAGAGCTGAAGCTCCCTGGTTATAGGGAGAACCCATCTCCCTGGTTGCAACAGCTTTGTTTCCAGGCACAATTCAAAGGGATGATTATGGGCTTTAAAGCCTTATATGCCTTAGGTTCAGGCTATCTGAAGAACAGTAAACTCCCATACAAACCTCTCCATGTTTTGAGACGTTTGGGGAGAACCTCCCTCTGTCCCATCACTCTTATAGGTACATTCAGTGGGAACACAGGAGAAGGCCTTCTCAATAGCTACTCCCAGGATGTAGAATTTTTTTTTTTTTTTCAGAGGGATTAGATTGGCTATCTCTACACAGGCAGAGTAAGACTTTTCTGTTTCAGCAGGCCTTTAAGAACCAATTTCTTAGGCCATGTATAATATGCTGGATTTTCCACTCATTCTATTTCTAGTGGTTTACCACTTTAATTTTTACATTTAAATTAATTACACTTTTTAACCTTTGCATCCTGCAAATGTTTAGCTATGTTTGTTTCAACTGTTGTAAGCTGCCTTGAGTTCTGAATAGGAAAAACTATTATTATTATTATCATTATCATTATTATCATTATCATTATAAAAGGGAAGATGTACACTACTCCTTACCTGGGCAAGAGAAAGAAAAGGAGCACGATGAGCTTCACTTTGTGCTGCACTATCTCCTTTTTCAAATTGACCTTTTATGTCATACTGGCCAGGACCTGGAACACCCTTCAAACAGTAAAAATAAACATGACTTTTAACAGCTGCAAGTACAGTGGGACTGCAAACTATCTAACTCTGAAAACAAGATCATTATAAGAACTCCCATAATGTGAATCTTCAAGAATAAATCAACAAAAATCACAGAACAGAATCAAAAGAATGACAGATTTCTTAGCTATAAATATTTATAAAGAAGTATAGATAGATACCTATCTGTACTTCAACAAAGCCACTAAACTTAATATTAAAAAACACTAATATTATTTTAAAATAGAAATGTTCTAGAATAGTCATTTTTCATATTCTTTGCATCTATAGATTAAAATGTTCCATATAACAGTGAAAGATTTTTTAATATAAAATGACCAGCAATAATGCTAAGTCTGAACAGATGGTTTTAAAAATGAAATGCAAGTCATGCTTTTTAAAAAATAGTTATATGAACCAGTGATGTTATCATAGTTTGAAGAGTCTGGGAATATTTCCATTGTAGAGTGGAACTCCGAAAGACATTAAGGAAAGTGAATGTCTTGCAGGGGCAGAGTCCAAATAAATAGTAGATGATCTTGCAGATAGTTCTAGCATCAAACAAACTCATACCCAAGAACAGCTGATAACAGAAATCCAGTAAACCTGATACTTCCCTTTCACAGAGTGGAAGCACAATAAGACAAAACCTGACATTATCACAAACTCTTGCACTGTGCTTCAGCCACTGCATAACCCCTAATGCCTGAGTGTTCAAACAGGATGGTGTGATGTCAAAATATATGGGCATTCACAGTCTGGTATTATCTTCCTTTACTGCTGAGTGTGTTGCAAATGACTGCACTTCTGTTCTACTTGCATTACTTTTGAAAGGGTTACTTAATTTGAAGAAACTTACTGTGATGAACTGCTGGGCATGAAAGCTCCCAGTTGTTCTAATATATGTAAGAGAACTTATGCATCTTGTGCAGTGGTAAAGTGCTATGCAATAAGGTCCATCCCATTCAGTCTAAAGTTTAAGGAATGGTCTGTATACACAACAGGGTATCAAGTTATTTGAAGGGCAGTAGTGCATGAGGCAGCTGTGCTCATCCAAAGTTCTTTACAAGCAGAGTTTACACGCACTGACTTTTCACTGACCAGCCAAATGAAGATTTCATTCACCAAATGATATCTCACCATGTTTCATTTATACCTGCAACGTGAAAAATGTCAGATCCTCTGAAGTTACCTGATTGTAACTATACAGAAATCAAAAGAACAGGGAAACAATGCTTCCTATGCCTAATAAAAAACACAATTTTCCCCCAGCCTCAGTTTCACCAGAGTCTTAGAAAGAAAGAATTTAATCATCAGGGTAATCACCATGAAATGAGTGATCAGAAATATGAAAATCAACCGCAAAAAAGGGAAATCTACAATGCTTTCTCTACTTATAAGCCTCAGAGTGTTGATGGAAGTGTCAATCAGGAGGCAAAAAGGCAGGCAGGCCTCTTTGTCTAAAACAAGGTGGGCAACTGTGTGAGGTCAAGGGCCCAAACGCCTTGCAGACTGCTCCCCCATACACAACCAGTCCAGATACCTCTGATTTCGTCTCCAGTCCCTCAAAAGGGCAACCAGAAGTGATACTGCATCACTGTCACTGTTTTCAAAGGGATTACAGAGGAAATCAGAAATATTGGTGGGGGGGTTAGTACTGGGTTCTGCAGTGCTTGTGGTGTGGGCTCAGGATATTTTCACAGGTTTTAATTCATTTCAGGGGGCTTTCTATGTGGTTTGAGAGCAAAAATCACACTGATTTTTTTAAAAAAAATGGGAGAGCATTGGGGAGCTTTGGGAAACTGGGGACTTCAGGACACACAATTTGCCCACTCCTAGTCTAAAAGTAAGCAATCATAATACACAGAAATTTAGATTACAGGTATAGGCTCTTATGCAGAAAAAGGAAATAAAAAAACCTATCCGACCTTCTTAAGACTGGGCCAAAAAAAAAAAAGGTAAAAGAGCAGTCATGAAATATATCTCATTAAGGATACTTGCTCTTGTTCAATGAAGTACCATAAAACAAATTTAAATACACGTTAAAGTAAATGCTTATTAACCTAAAGTGTATTCCATATGGTTCTTATCTCAACTGAGCTTTTTGTTAAATGGCTAGCATACCACAGCTTTAATAAGGGAAACCAGGACTCTCATAGCAGAAGGTTGCATGGAATTAATGAGGGAGGCACAGATGTAGGAAGCACGTTTAGTGACCAATTTCCAATGCTTGATTGGCTAGTGCTTAAAGCATGTCTTCCGTTTTTCCATACAGCAAAGATTTGGTATCGGCAGTACCAATTTTCATAATTACAACATAAATTTTAGTTAACTCAAGGCTCAAATACATCCTGTGTTTTAATAAAGGAAATAATCCCATGCTCTGTAGACAAAACTGATCTAATCGGATTTTAAAAGCTTTAAATCATCTAACCATGATAATGGCCAGGTTATAAAACTACAGATTTAAAAATCAGTCAATAGTATGTAAGCAGAAGTATGCCCCCGATGCCATATTTAGATTATGAATTATTAGTGGCAAAGGAGGGGGAGGAGGGGGTGGAGTCAGATTGTATTTCACTGGGAAAATACATCAGTTGTCCTAATTTATGTGGGCAAACCAAGCAACAGAATACAACTTTAGTAGCATGATGTTCTGGGTTTTGTTTTAATATTTCCTCAAGCTTAAATGCGTTTATGGGAAAACATCCTTTCTAAAACATTTGTGTTAGAAACTATGGCCCTTTTCACACCGGGTAATTAAAACGGGGCAGTGCAACCTCTAACAGAGGTCGTACACACCGTGGAGCGTAGTTCCACATCTCAATCCGCTCTGAAGCGACCGGAAGTGGAGGCGCCGCGTGTTTTTTTAAAACACGTGCAGCTTCATCGCAGCGCCCTGATATAGATTTGCAGGCGCGCGCAAGTGCGTGCCTGCAGATCTGCCAGGGGCAGGCTTCCGGCTGGCGAGCTTCTCCGGTTGGTGGAGAGCCTTCGCCAGCCGTAAGCCGCCATTTTGGATGCCGCAGGACGCCGCAGGACACCGCAGGAGTGTGGAGCAGCGAACTCGCGCTGCTCCGCGTGGCGATGGACTTACCCGGCTGCTGGTAAGTTCCGTTTCAGTGCGTTTTCCCCCATTTCTTCCTCCACGTGTGAAAAGGGCCTATATGATATACTTGCTAGCACCACTCTGAGTAGAGCAAAGTTTACAGATTTAACTTTCTTTGACTACAGCTCCCAGAATCCTTCAACCAGTGACTATGTTGCAAAAGTATTCTGGTAACCATAGGCCAAAAAAGTAAATTTTTCAATCTATGGTGTACAGAAATTGAATCTGCTTTTGTGTCTACATGGCTATTTTGCCTGGTGATTCTGGACAGAAGGAATACAGATATCAATGTATGTGCAGTACTAAAGTTTCTGCACTGGAATACTAGAGATGTTATAAATATTTATAAAGAAATTAGCATCAAAGTAAGATTAATTCTAAGAGACCTCACCTACTGAAAATTCCACCTGGAAATAAATTTTTTATATTTCTTAAGAAGTCTCAGTATTCACTAATGTAACACGATTACTATTAACCTTTCACTTTTGTGCCATCATTTTTCCTCCCATTTAAATCTCAAGAAAATGTAACAATAAGACACCTTTAACACTGCAATAGCGCTATTTTTTGGCTTCTGGACTGCACTTAATTGCTCAGAAATGGCAACCAGAACGTTATCCAATTCAACATAACACACGTTAAAATATGAGCACCAGAAGTCCAACACAGTCCTATTTAATCTTAAAAAGCATAGGATTAGTGACAGGGACATTAAAAGGGTATCATTAAAGGAAAGTTAATCCCCCTCAGGATCTTAACACCAGGATATGTAAATCTACTGTTAGTAGCTCAAACAAAAGTACAGAACACATTAAAACATGCAATCCAAAGGAACACCTTTGGTTTCCTACAGAAAGCTTACAAGAAATGTAATTTGCTTAAAGGAAATTTAATCTGTTTGTAAAATTAAATGGAAGGGCAGATTATCCCACAGCTTAAAATGGAATCGCAAATCTTCCAATGATTTGGGATGGAAGGGCAAATCTTCCCATGGTGACCTCATTTTCCAGGAAGGAGCAGCCTCACCTTTTTATTTATTCTGTAGAATTCAATGGGAGGATCAAAGTTGCCCATATATATTTTTATTCGACTTACATAAGTCTGCTTTTCACCCAGAAATTGGACTCAAGGTGGTTCACAAAATCAAAACAGTTACAGACAAAAACCACCATAGATTAAAAACTCAAGTTAAAATACACTTTATCAATACTTTAGAATTCTTAAAACTTTTTAAAAGCAATTTAAAAACACATCAATAAAGCTGGAAAGTAAGCCTGTTTTTGCTAAGCCTTATCTTAGAGTGCGGCAACAAATCAGTACTCTAAGCCTAACTAATGAGCTTCTGGAACTTTTTTTGCTTCACTGGGACTCTCTGCTGCAGCGAAGCCTTGCTTCCCAGATAGCACTCTGCTCATGCTCAGAGGAGCCAAATCCTGCCAACCCTGACATACTAGCAGTCCCTTAAAAACAACTTTTTTAACAGCTTACCCATTGCCTAAAGCTCACCTAATTAAAAAGGTCTTGGCCTGCTGGAAGAGCCTAGCATCATTTTGAGGGAGGGGGAAGCAGTTCAAACTTCTACTTTTGGCCCTTCCAGACCAACACCATAATTAGTCATCCCTAACATTAATGTTGTGTGCCTTCAAGTCATTTCCAATTTATGGCAACCCTAAGGTGAACCTATCATGAGGTTTTCTTAGCAATATTTGTTCAGAGAGGGTTTGCCATTGCATTCCTTTGAAGTTGAGAGGATGTGGCTTGCCCAAGGCTACCTAGTAGATTTCTGTGGACAGAATCCCACTCTGTCATGCACTCTACTTCTAGCTAATTCAGACTCTTAAACACCACTCATTAATTCCTAAGCCTGACTGACTCTCTTAACCCTAATCCTCACTTCACTTACTCCTTTCTTCTTTTTAACTAGCTACCCTACCTGTAGCCCTTTCCTCACCCTACCATATCCTGGCAGTGTTTTGTGGGGACCCCGGCAGTGGCTCTGCTGGGAGGGGAGTGCAATGGGAATGCTCCCATCCACACCAGCTGCCTCCGCAATCCAGGAAGCGCAATGGCCCTGCCTCTTCCTGCTGCAGCACAGCTAGGTACTTTCCCAGGCTGTGCTGGGGCAGGAAGCATAGCTATTATCCTTCCAGACCCTCCACACATCAGGTAAATGTGGGGTGGCAGCTCAATCACAAGTCATTGACAGGAAAAACCCATCAATGATTCAATCTGTGATTGTCCCACCTGGGGACAGGAGAAGGACGGGACCATGACATTGTGCAGAACCATTGTCATGGACCTGTCCTTCTCCCGTTCCCATTGCAGGACAACGTCCAGAGAAAAAGGCCTATATCAACTGATATCAACTGCCATTCACCAACCTTATTCAAATCCCCTGAAACATTCCACAATTACCACTCACTCTCAACAACATTCCAGTTACTCCCTCCCTTCTGACAGCTCCTTACCTTATTACCAATAATACACAGGGCATATATGTTCAAATTACAAATTATAAAACAACATTTGACATCAAAAGTACATATCACAAAGAGCCACCATAGGAAAACATATGTTAGCGTAGGCAAAGTCTTTCAGATAGCACAAATATAAGTTCTATATTTGTCTGCAATCACCAGATAGTATTGCTTAATAATACTCATGTGGCAAATCTAACTGTAGCAATTAATATACTGACTATCACCAATTAAGCACAGAAGAGAGCACTGGTGGTAATAATACCAATTTCCCACACTGAGGAGTTAGTCCTGGCATGCTGTCACCAATCCCCTCCTCACCTCCTCAAAACAGCCTTCATAGGATTCTAAAAACTTAAAATGTCTCGAAGATGCACGTATTCATATAGTGACATCATTTCAGAATGCATGAGGAAGCAGTATTAGTACTTCCTAGTGAATTGTACATTTGTGCTCCTGTCCAAGTATCCAGCTGTCCAAATCAATTGATTTGATATTAAAAAGAGAGTTAATGAAGAAGTCATGCAAAAATGAAGTGAAAAAAAATGCAGATCTTGAAAACTCACTGGAGGAATACGGGTAACCCAAAAAAAGGAAATCAACTTTAGAATCAAATGCATAATGTATTATTATTGAATAGCTTATATAACACTGCTTATGAGAAATTACGAAGGAAAAAAAATTACAAGAGACCAGGAACCCAAAGACAGAAAAAACATGTTTGAATAGAAAAAGTTCTTTAATTAGTCAAGAGAAAACTGTCATGCAACAGCGATGATGAACCTCTGGGAGCAGCTACCACTGTACCAGAATAACAGTCATTTTAATTAGCTTAAAATTGAAGCATTCACCTCAGTGGTTGCCTCACATTTTTTTCCTTTGAAACATAAAATAAGAAAAAAGCTTTTTGTCCTCAGTGCAGCTGACAACAAATGTTCCCAATATATTTTTATCTTCAGGGAAAGAGCCATTCATGTTCAATATAATTCTACAGTAATTCAAGAAAGCATAGAAGCATTTGTGACATATTCCTTCTACTATGACAAAATTAAAGTAGCATGAAGAATGTCTCTGTGGCTCATCAACAAATTTTTGTTCAGCTTTTATATACCTTTCTTCATTTCAAGATTACTAGTATCTGAAAGATTGCTGCTGGTCTTATTAATAACAGAAATGGGAGACAAGTACCTAGAGCACATACTGAAAACTACCACCATGCCTAGAAAAAGAGGTGGAAAAATAAGGGAATGTTCTCAGTGAAGAAAGCTATTTTCAAAAAATTAATTTACAGACTAAAGGTGAGGAGGATGTCATAAATTAAAAAAAAAAGAATGAAATGTGGGTTTGTGAAAGGCATGACATCATTCTGAACCCATATGAAAGTAAAATAGGTCCTCCATAACCACAGGGAATACGTTCCAAGACTTACCATGGATTGCAAAAATCCACAGATAATACAACACTATTATTTCCAATGAGATGAATGACATAGGTACTGAGACAATGCAGCTTGAAGAGGAAGCTCTGAAACTTGACAAAACTTGACAAAGTTTAGCAATAAGAGAAAGCAAGCTTTGTAGCTTTTATCTGCAGTCCAGAACCAATGCACTACTGTGAAAAACATAAAATTAATAATAACATGTGGTCCAAAACCAAAATGTTTTCATACGCAGAACGTCAACAGTGGCCTAACACTAGCATCAAATGCCACAGTGTTATGCTAGTATTGATCATCTGGCAATACCTCAGAAGATGGATAATCATCAGGAGGAAGACCATCAGAAGGCAATCCTAGATTATAGCACCAATATGATGTTGATGATTGAATCTCAATCTCAGGAGCAGATGATATCGATATTGATAGCTGGAGATCCTCTGAGGGTTTTTTTTTTTTTTTTACTGGAACCTTTTGGAAGAATATTATAAAGGGAAGCTATTGTCTCTTCCTTTTTATCTCAAAGTGTTGCTGCAGAGCTTGTAATTCTTCACTGATCATATTGTGTCTCAACCAAGGATTTTATTTCATAATTTTGTTTGTGTGAATTGAAACACTTCAGCAAATTTCTCTAAAGTCTACATGGCTGGTTCTGCTTCCATTTCATCTTCCTCTTCCTCCAAAAATATCTTAACAAGTTCCTCCAGTTCTTCACTGGATAATACTTCTTCATGGCCATCAATAAGTTCCTCCACTTCCTCATCCAGAAGGTCAGCAAATCTTCCTCCACCAAGTCGCCATGCTGTGTGGTTGATTCTTCTAACTTTCCCATCAATCCCTGGGACAGCCTGAAAACCATCCACAACCTCATTTCACAAGTTCTTCCACTTATAGTTTCACATTCTAATTTATTCATTGTAGTTTTAATTCATTCATTCATTCATTCATTCATTCATTCCAGGTTATGGTATCAGCAAGAGTAAAGGGTTTCCAGCATTGCATTATGTCTGCCTCAACTGCAGATGCAATGCAGTCAAATATCAGGCAGGTGTACACAACCTTGACAAAACAAATGATGCCTTGGTCAAGAGGCTGAATCAGTAAGGTTGTATTAGGTAGGACGTAAGAAGACAACACCAACATTTTCATTTTCATGGCAAATAGATTCAGGATGGCCAGGTGCATTGTCTACTATTAATAGAATTTTAAATCCCAACCCTTCCTGCTGCAAATATTTTTTAACTTCTGGGTGCAGCACTGCTGAAACTATTCTGTGAGCAAGGTGGCTGTCACCCAAGCTTTCTTACTGTGCAGCCAAACCACAGGCAGATAAAGTTTCTTTTTGCTTTTAGGAGCACGTGGGTTCTTGGATTTGTACACTACATCTGGCTTTATCATATGCCCTGCCGAGTTGCCACATAGGACCAGAGTTACTCTGTCCCTCCATGCTTTATGCCCTGCAGCCACCTTTGCAGTTCTATGAATGTAGATTCTACTGGACATTTTTTTCTTCCAGAACAGCTTCGTTTCATTGCAACTGAATACCTGCTTCCGATGGTAGCCCTTCTCCTGAACCAATTTCTTAAACTGTTCTGGAAATGTGGCAGCAGCTGCCTAACTGGTAGAGGCAGCCTCGCCACTCAGTTTTATGTTTTTAAGTCCAAACCTATTCCTAAATCTGTGCAACCCCCCCTACTTGCAGCAAAGGACTTGGTGGCACTCAACTGAGGTGATATCTTGCTGACATCTTTGCACAGTCTCAGTGCTTTGTGGTGCAAAACACTGATGTTAATGGAGTTTCATTATCTGTTCATGTCTTCCATCCACAAAATTAATGCCTTTGTCATTTTAATTAAGCACCTATCATGCACTGTGGAGGCAACTCTTGCAGTTTGAGTTACAACAGCAAAACTAGCATTGATTTCTTTTTCCCTCTTCAGAATTTTATGATTGGAAAATTCATTCTCAGTATACTTCTTACCAGATTAAGTGTATGTTGTTTTTTTTCAAGAACTTTCATCTTACATGAAGGAAGAAACTTTACAGATTCTCTTAGGCTTATCAGGATTGCCAGCATCACCACTCTTGCCCTTTGGGGCTACTTACCGTACTATGATCAGACCACAAACAGTAACTGAGAGCCCTACTAAAAGGCTTGGCAGAGCACATGTAGTACCATATACAGAGAGGAAACACAAGACAGCATGGACAATGTGAGACTGTGAGCAAATAGGGTGCCATTTGCTTGAATTTTACAATCCCTGCATTTTCCTTCAATACTATATGCACTATACTTTGTCACCTCAATTTGTATTTTATTTCTATTACATTCAAAGTACATATTTTTAGACCACACCTCACTGCAGGTAACCTGAAATCATACATACTGGTCACGCGGTTCTGGGGGACCTACTGTAGAAGCATTCCTCCAGAACTGGACCCTTCAGCAGAATATTTCCACAGATCAAAATTCTTCACTGGAGCGATCCAATATTAAATGGTTTCATTCCAGCATACAGAAGCATTGGCCAGATGTAGAAAAAAGGCAGGAAAGAAGAGGGCTAACTAGGAGTGCACATGCAACTAGGAGTTACAAAGCAGGTATCACCTCTAAAGCTGAGGTAGCCTACCAGCTGGGACTTTAAAGAGAACCCCTCAGATCTCATCTAGGCCATGAACTCACTAAGCAGGCTTTGAGGAAATCACTATTCCTTCTGTGTTAGCTTCTATCTCCAATACAGGAGTAATAATACTAATATTACAGTGCTGCTAGAGAGACTATAGACTTCACACTTGTTTAGTATTTTTGGATTAAGTTAATCTATTAATCTATATATATTTAGTAGTAATATCAGCAGCATTAATGATGCAGTAAAACCATTGCTCAGTATTCCTTCACTAAGAAAACCCTATGAAATTCATAGGGGTCACCATAAATCAACAGGTAGCTTGAAGGCACATACGCACACATAAAGCCATCTTCTATAGCAACAAAACATCTACTTTATCTATTTCAGGAGATGGCATCATATTTTTATCAAACAGTATCTTACAAGACACAAAACAATAAATAAAACAAACATTCTTAATATTCATCTTCAGTCTTCAAGCTCTTCATATTCTTCTGTTGTAGGGTTCTTCCGTTGGAGCTCAAAAGTTTCTTCTTAGGTTGCATTTAACATAGCATATGTTGCTTGGGAGTAATGTTACCCTGATTTCTGGGGCCCCGTGAGGGACATCTTAATGTGCTCAAAATATTGGGGAATGGGAATTAGCAAGAGCACAAGCTATAGCAATGCAAGAGGCAGGGCAACCTAGCAAGATCTTGGACCCAATGTTTATGGAGTCAGGCCGAGCCAATAATCAAACAGAAGTAAATAATAATTGTTTTCCTTTATTTTGAAACACAGTCAAAACGTATGTATGCAATCACTCACACAGACCTAGTGAAAGAAAGGTAGGAGTTTGATAGAAGATTTTAAGAGGGATTGTTCAGGGGAAATACTACACCTGATCCTGAAGCCTGGGTAGTCAGAAGAAAAGGCAGTTGAAGTGGAGATTCTCAGCATGTGGAGCTGAGGGGAATGCTCATCGAACAGAGCGGCAGCAAGGTGGAATGGAAGTCAGAGCGATCCAAGTGATCTGAAGAAGCGCTCAAAATCAAGGGGTCTTATAGGGTAAAATGTGCCTGTAGGCTAGTCCGTTCCTGGGGAGAACGATGGGTTTCGGGCTGGAGACAAAGCCTCCGAAAGGTCAGTATTTAGCATGGTTGAATTATGACAGAGTTGTCAATAGCGCAGACAGTATGCAAGCACAGAGTGCTTGACAGCTGGATATTCAGCTCATCAAGCTACCTGCTCAGGACAGGGGATCTTTTGTAAGCTGTGTGCATACATAATGTGATCTTAAAGTGTACTTGCCTGGAGGTCTCCTGAAGCTGCAGTCCAGCAATTACTGGCCTGCCTGGATTTGTTTTGTATTGTTCAGCTATTTTCAGCCGTGCCCATGCGCATGCTTGTCCGGGGGCCTCGCAAGCACGTGGAGAGGAACGGTTTGGGATGGTTGAATTCTTGATATCAAATGATATCTAATATACCACAGGCCCGGACTAGAAACTACAGTAACAGTAAGCACAACTAAACTTATGCTGACTGACTTTTGAGTAGAAACCTGCTATTAGTATACAATGTATTTCAGTGACTCTGCTATCAGATTTATCCCTTAAGATTTTTAGCTGAGTGTCTCTATGCATCCAAATTTCAAACTACTAACTATTCAGAATACTACCAAACAGATCATGACAAGTGCAGATGATTAATGGAATGTATCTTCCCTCACATGATCATAAAATAGGTAATACCTTTTGCCCTAACATGCTTTTCTTATCATGATGCCTTGACGGGTAAGCTGGATGTAAATATAACTAAAAAATGGGAAAACTGGTAAAGTGAAGGAGTATCAATATTTATCTCTGGTCCGAAGCTATGAACAAATATGTTGTTGTGTACTTCCCAAAATGGACTTTTCTCAAAATTGTTTCCTAATGTGGGAAGAAGTTCCACATCTGGGTGTTAGCAGCACATGGTTTTGTAAGCAGAAGTCTCCAGATTTAATCCCTGATATCTCCAGTTGAAACCATCTGCAGTAACGGCACTGAAATGGCTCCACTGAGGTCTTCATCAACTATGAGCATTTAAACTAGACAGTCCTGGGCTAGGGATCCAAGTTTAAGGATTCATCACTCTTCTTATTCATTTTTGTCTGATTTCAACACAGTGTGGACAGTAAATATTCATATTTTCTGTAATGTGAAAGCAAAATGCTTTTGCTGCTTTCCTTTTATCATTTATAGTAGCTGAATATATTTTAATCAACTGATATAACAGCACAAGACACTAATAAAAACCAAGTACTTTACCTTCTACAAGACAAACAATTAATGCTACTTTTTATGTGCCAAGTAGCAGGGATTGTTAAATAAATCACATCTAGTGTGAAATATTAAACATGTACTTTTATTGTTCTATTAATTTGCTGTATGTGCAACTTCACAAGTGAGTGCTTTACTCATTCCAGAGTATATTACCTCTGACAATCATGGTAATTGTATTCTTTATTAAATGAATTAAACCTACTCAGACACTAACAGATATTCACCTTCTTGTCAGACATCAAGAATATAATAGCTTCAAGACATGGTCATCTATTAACAAAATATGGCAAAAGTTAGCCAACTATTATGCTTTTGTTTCCGTCTGTTTTATTGCCTGCTACAGAAGTGTCTTTCTTTACGTCAGGGAGAGGAATCATGAAGACGATTTGCTGAACTGCAACTCCCAATGGTTGTTGTGGGTTTTCCAGGCTTTGAGGCCATGTTCTATTAGTATTTTCCCCTGACGTTTCACCTGCATCTGTGGCTGGCATCTTCAGAGGATCAACTCCCAGTGCAACTCCCAGTGTTTTTCACCATCAACTATGCTGGTTAAGGCTCCTGAGTGTTCCAGCTGAATAACATCTAGTGAGCCACAGAATTTCTGCCTCTAGTTTAAGGTATCATTTATGAAGATGGATAGGAGAGCTGCTAGGCACAGCAGTTAATAAATGAATCACAAATATTTTAGAGCTAAAAAACATATTGGTTATGGGGAGAGGGAGGAGTAGCCAATGTCAACTGGGTCCACAGAATTCCAGAAGATTCTAGTTGGTCAGTATGCTCACTGATTCTGATGGTCTAAAAGACCTATGGTAAAATCTGGTAGCAATAATCTTTTTTTTTTCCATTATATTTTTATTTTATTTTATTCTCACATACAAAAAAGGAAAAGAAAAAAGAGTTTTTATAATATATATATATATATATATATATATATATATATTGTATCCATCTAGCAATTTCTACTAAATTTCTGCTAAACATTTTTTACTAAACTTTCCTACTACTACAATTTCTACTAAACATATATTGATTCCTCAAATCTTCGAGATGAAAAGAAACTTCCTCCCGCGAGATGGTACAGTAAAAAAAAACCTTTAGTACAACCCCTCTCCAACTTACATTACATTTAATATTTAATATTATGTACATAATTTTGTAAGTATCTATATCATCATAATTTCCTTATAATAAGTTCTTTAATTTTGCATTATTCTATCCCCTTCCCTTCCGTATATATTCTCCTCTCCCTCTTTATCTCTTTATAACCCCTTAAGTAATGCTCAGCTGAGACAGATTTGGTTCTATTTTTTTAAGAGTTTATATTAATTCTTTAATTCTTTAACATAATTTAGTAACGGTTGCCATACCAACAAAAAAGATTCCTCTCCTTTGTCCTTTAGATAATGGATTAATCTGCCATTTTCCATAATATCCAAGAGCTTGTCCCACCATTCCCCTTGCTCCGGTACTTTCTCTATCTTCCAATATCTTGCATAGACCAACCTCCCTGCTAATAACATGTACCATATCAATTTTGCTAATCGATAATCCTTCACTGTATTTTGAACCATACCCAATAAAAATACCTCGGGATCCATCTCCATTTTCAGTTTTGTAATTTTTTTCATTCTTACACATAGACTATGCCAGTATTTTCTAGCCAGGGTGCAATCCCACCATAAATGAATAAATGTGCCTATTTCTTGCTTACATTTCCAACAAACATTGGATGATTTATAGTTTATCTTAGAAAGCCTTGTCGGGGTGAGATACCATCTAGTCATCATTTTAAATGTCTGTTCCTGAAGAATGTACGAGCTCGTCCATTTATGGTAGCAATAATCTTAATATTACATGTCTCTCTCTCTCTCTCTCTCTCTCTTTTTTTTTTTTTTGGTCAGTGCAGATCTTTAGGGGAGAATGGCAGCTGACCTCTTAAGGAAAAATAACACTTTGGGAAATGTTCCCCCACCCCAGGAACACTACGAGAGGGAGCATTAATGTCTAGTGCCCATGATTTAAATCTAGATAGGGAAGTTAGTAGTAAAGTATTTAGTCATTAAGCTTTAAAAATCTTATTCAATTACATTTACACTGGAAAGGGAAAATTTTAACTATTATATTGAATTGCTGTTGAAAGATAACCTAAATGCCTGCACTAAAACATTTACCTTCCCTACAGTGATTCTAACAGCAGCTAGATGTATCATCTCTGAGATGGTTATTGCTAAAGCAATCCAAAAGCTTATGAATAATATCTTCAATAGATCAAGAATCACAACTGCACAGTATATCTTTCTTAGGTGTCCCCTTTCACCAACCAATCTAACTTACCAAAGGGAAAACGTTTAATCCTGCCCAAGTGATATTTGGCAAATCTACCAGCTACCTTCGAAGTATATGACACATGTAAGATGTGAAGGAATGAAGGAGGTATAAAAGTTGTCAGACTGATAAGCTTTAATTCCAGCTGTCTTATCCTCAAACACATCCTTTTAGATATTTAAAGATGGCTTTCATGTTATCTCTCAGTCTAGCTCAAGTTTAAAATATGCAACTCCCTAAAGTTGTTTTTCATAGCACTCAGTTTCAGAACTTTGATAATCTAAATCACCATTTTCTGAACACATTCCAGTTTGTCAATCTCCTTCTTGAACTGAGGCACCTAGAATTGGAGAAAGTATTCCAGATGAGGTCTGATGAAAGCAGAACTGAGTAGCACCACTACATCCCTTGATCTGGATTCTACGCTCCTACTGATGATGCATCCCATAATTGCGCTGGCATTTTTTGACGACTGCATCAAACTGTGACTCATGTTTAGCTTGAGGTCTTCTAAGACCCCTTCTAGTATATATTGCTTTCAAGCCAGGCACCATCCCTCTTATATTTGTGCATTTCATTTTTCCTGCCTAGATGTATTACCTTACATTTATCCCTGTTGAAATTCATTTTGTTAGTTGCCATTTCATCATCTTCTCTACACAGTTGCTATAGCATTTCCTTGTTCTTCTTCTTGCTCCAAATATATCCACCATCTCTTTTTATTATTTTTAACCTTTACTTGACTTGAATTTCAAATTTTTCTACAACTGTCTGAATTTCTGGTTTCAGTAATATGTCTGGTTTCAGCAATATGGATCCTTTATTGTTTTTAGTAATGGGAGGGATCAGTTACTTAGCCTTTGACACAGTTCATCATGTTGAATCTACTCTTGCAAAAGTGATTTGATTCTTATGACCCAAACATTGCAATTTCCCAACTGTAAGAGACTGATAAAAAGCAAGAAGTCATTTTGTAAAATCTCAACAAACTAGGTGTGGATAAAGAACCAAGAAGGACATGTAAAATTTGCTCTTTAGCACTGTCTCTCATTGAATTGCTTAATTACTTAATAATTTAATTCATGCTGACCTTTCTTTTTTAAGTCAATCACTATAGTTAACAAATGAATATAATTAAGTTGCCACTTCTGTAAGAAAACTTGCAATTTAATAATTTAATTGATTTTAATTTGATAGGAACTAACATGTTGTTTCACTCCTAACAGAGGGCCCTACAGCTTCTATTCCAATGTAAAAAATGGAAACACTAAGTGTATCTATATCATCTAATTGGCTAAATGGAGATGTAAGAGACCTGCGTCAGATTTATCTGTGTCTGCAAACTAAGGTAAGTTCTTATGACCTATTCTGACTTCCCTATACCAGCACAGAAAGCAATCAAGCCCCTGAAATCGTTAGGGACTGTTAAAAATGGGAAATTAAATCTCTGGAAACAGTATGTCTTAAACAGCTCAAGTCTGAAAAGTCAATAATGCATATTTGGCAGTCAACAAGACATATACAGTTGGCCCTCCACATTTGTGGGTTTGACTTTCACAGATTTGACTATCTGAGAGCTTTGCCAACCCTTGCCCCCTCCCCATATACACATGACACTTCTTTTCCAGGGGGCCCTTCCCTCTTGGCAGCTCCAATCAGGCCATGCAGCCCTTTTAAAATCCACCTCTGGTCCTCCTCCATCAGCAGTTGCCTGGCCAGCTAAGATCAGCTTGCAGCCTGATTTTTCAGCACCATAAACCCTCTCCTAATGTCCCCCTACACTCAAGGAAGGAGATGGTCAAGCGAGAAGAAGTATAGGGTCACCATGCTGACTCACTTCTTTTGCCTGTCCATTCTCTGACCTGGTCTGGACCCTGGCTGTCCATTCTCCTCATCATGCCTCAGCCTCCTTCCCACAGACACGCACAAATATATTTTAATATTTGTGTTTTTTTCAGTTTTGTGAGGGGTCTTGCACCCCTAATCCTAGGAAATGTGGAGGGCTGATTGTACAGCTGAAAAGAAAAGCTGTAAGGCAAGATTGCCAGTATTTACAGAACAGCCAATTCTGTTAAGTGTACAGTATCAGTTTCACTTTTGCAGAAGGTACACATTTATTTTCTCAAAATGCATATTTTCTTCATATCATTCTCTAAACACTTGGAAAATCTTATCCCTGAAATTGTACTTTATCGTTAGTCGACCTGATGTTTGTGCAAATGTAAAGTATTAAACATTACTTATGTTTCCAAAAAGCATGGTCTTAACTGAATCCTAAGAAAAGAAAGGAGTAATGACAGAGATAAATGCAGAGTGGTCATGCGTGATTTTGACATTATAACCAGTTAAGGGTATTCAGTTTATATGTTTGCTCGTATATTGCCATTTCGAACTACTCAATCCTCAGTTGACAATATAACACAAGATGGCATTAGGTATAAAAGTTGCAAATGCCAGCAATAGCTCTAAATGTCACCATAACTTTAACAGGTACATTAAGAAAACCCATTCCTACACTCAGCTGTACAACTTTGCTAGACGGTAAAACAATCTTTTCAAAAGCTTTATCCCCTTTTTTGGAAATTTCAAGACTTCACCACAATGTAAGTGAAAAATGCTATGCTATTTATATTTTCGTACCTTTAAATACCATGATAGAAAGAACCAAATCCTTCCCAAAAATAACATTAGTTCATTAGCTTTAATTTTCACAATGAAAGCACCAATTACTCAACTAGCGTACGCATCTCAACTAATAGGAATAATTTTTAGAAAATAATAATCTTGAAAAATAACTGTCATACAAAAACAGAGTAAAGGTGAATCAAGAACAGGATTGTTGTTTTTTATGGGCTGTATCCCATAATATCCATATGTCAATTCATCTGACCTTTGTCCATCACAGCGGCCCCTCCCCCTTTCAGGCCCATGCACGGTAGATCTGAATTTGCACCAGAGAGAGAGGCCTGCATGGAAGAGCAAAGGAGGAGAAACTTTCATTACAGAAGGTGAAGTCTACTCGTACAACATTGGATACAACCTTACATTTATCTTCCCTACGCTTCCTTCATGACAGAACTAACGATAGTACAGCAAGTGCCTCCAAGGGACTTAGTAGAGCCCTCCAAATATAGTTGAATTGCAGCTCCTACCACTCTTCACCACTATTTATGCTTCTTAGGGCTGATAGGCTTTGCAGTCATCCGGAGGGCGACATTTAGCCCACCCCTGCTTCATACCATACCTTTGGACTCCCAAGGGCTGAGCAATTTTAAATATTGTCTAACTGGTCAAACACGTCCCAAAAGCATTCTCTCTTTGTTTCTTTGACCCGATTCTACCAACGTATCACAATTACTTCTTTTAGAATTACATTTTTTGTTCATTATAGATAACAGAACAAATGTTGGAAACAGGCCAATGATAAATATTCCATTTCATTTCAATGTACACAAAAGCATTAAGATAAATTGGTAAAATGACACAATCTTAAATATATGGCTTGAGGACTTAACATGGCCCTCTCCTTTGTATTCAGTTAAGGAAAACTTCATTACTTGCAAAAGTTATTTCCATGTGGCAGATAAACCATTTGATGAATACAACCTTAAATCCCTACTGGGTGTGCAAAACTTGTATAGAATTTGTCTGTGTGATTAACAGAGTTCAGAAACAAAGGGAAATTGAAAATTCTTGAAACAGATAATTCACTTTTCTGGGGGGGGAAAACAAGTACATCACTTTATTTGTAGCATCAAGAACCACTACAACAAAAGGTCCTTTTTATTGTAGCAAAAGGTCTTTAGGTGAAATCAATATCAGGATCTCTCAAACGGTGTTACAAAATACTGATGTTATTTAGATTTTTTATTATTTTTTTAATATGTTTTGTATACAAGAAAGTAAAAGTTGTAATGTGGAACATTCCACATTCTCAGTTTTCATGTGAAAGAAAACATTAATATGACCTCTTCTTCTATAAATGAGTGCAACTTTCATTTATTAAAGTTAAAAGTTCTCACATTTCTCACTACCCTCTTCCTTCGGAGTACATCAAAACATCTCCACTTGAGTTTTGCAAGGTACAAACTTTATTCAAATCTTCTCATTAAGTAAAATAGTTGACTCAGTAATAAAAAAATATGCAAAAGAGATAAATATAACCTCTGACTTCCAAATTATTAATTGCTAGATAAAAACAGGAATATTTTTGAACATTGCACATTCTATTTTTAGCATCCCTTAAACTCCAAGGACACGCAAGTACACAACAACAGGAAAAAACAATTTCTGTAATAATATTATTCAAAATGTGCTGCTTGCTCTCTGTGAGGTAAGACTGTGTGTCCTGCTCAGGACGACTTTGCATGTCCTCCAGGTACACCCAAAGGGCAACGTAGGCAATAATGACCCATCTGTTCACTACTGGCAACTAGCAAACTTCTAATGAAGACAGATGTGGGTCACCCTGTACAAACATGCTGCAGGGTTCTAATGAATCCTCCTAATGGTCACTACCTGACACTTTTGACTGATTAATGAACAAAAGGGTTAAGCTTGAAAAGCTGAGATGGGTAGTACAGACAATCATCAGTCTTACTACAGCATCTCTTTCACTCTGACATACATACTCTTTCCTCTCATTTTTCTCATTTAAAAAAAGTATTACTGATCCTGAAGTCTTCAAAATAATCCTACTAGATTTGAAAGTAATTTTGTCCCGAACAGTATGACTGTGCCATTCATGTACAATGAACATTCTAATCACACCATATCTCAGCCACCAGTTATGAAACAATAAGAGAACCATATTTAAAATAAAAGTGCATCAAAAAAAAACAATCAAACTCGACTGCAATTGCTTTATTCCCCTATCTAATGACGTCCAGCCCACACAAATCTCACTAGATAATTTGCAGGTAACGTTTAATTCACCATTTCCAACACCCTGAATGTCCTGCCTGTTCCACTACAGATATCCAGCTTTAAGAAATGCAAGCTTTCAGCCAAGTCAGAAGCAATGGAACCTATGAGAAAACCAGAACCTGAAGATGATTATAGTTTCTCCAATCAACCATACATATTGAGACTAACAGAACCACATCAAAAACAAATCCAGAGCAACGTACCATAAAATCTTATGTGAATTTGATGAATTCTCAACTAATGCTAAAATGACAGTGTTCCTCTTATGTTCACTTTTCCTTGGTGTGGGTTCATTTCCTCATTCAACACACAGGAAAAAGGAATAATTAAGCAGTGGGAGAACATCATATTGGTCATCTTTCCACAACATTTTAAACCAAAGCATTTATGTATTACTGTATTATTTCAAGTGTATCAACTGTACTAACTCCCACAATGTGCATGGGAGAAAGTGTTAATGGCAGGGATAACTGTGTCATTAACATCATTTTTGTACATGAAGGCATGCAAAGACAATGGAAGTATTAATGATGAGAGCAACCAAACTGTGTCAAGTTTATTACTGATGGGTAGAGAAATGCTAAAAGACTAACCATTAGAGCTGCTATGGGAGGATTTGTTTCCCAACTATACTTATGTTTTTCTACATTGCTACTGCTAGTAGACAAGATTCTTACTGTAGCAATAAAGTTGACATACCAGCTGAGCAGGAATTCAGCACTGATAAGCAGCGCTGAGTTGCACTTAGTCTTAGTCCTGCTTTGACAATATTCACTGAAACCAATCATATTTAAATTAGTGAGGTTAACATGCCCATTGATTTCAATGGACTGACTCTAAGCACGGTTATATTTTGATCCAATCCACTGGATCATAAACACGTTAAGAGTGAAAACAGTATATGTTCACAGTTCTGATCTACTGCAAGCCATAGAGTACTGTTAAAGAATCTCAATTTCTATATACTCCTTTTCACATTCATACCATGAGAAATATTTTTTGGAATAATAAACCACTCAAGCATTCTTAATTGCTTCAGCAAGTCAAAACTATGGCCATTTCTGCACTACACTGTTATAGTGCTATTATTCCACTTTAACCAACTGTGGAATCCTGGGGTTTGAAGTTTAGGGAGGGGCATTTACAATTCTCAGCCAGCGAGCTCCTTGGCCTCAGTAAACTACAAACGCCAGAATTCCATAGGACGTTGCAAGTGGAATAATAGCACTATAACAGTGTAGTGCAGAATGGCCTATGTGTTGGAAAGCACTTGAAATAAAGTCAGTATACTCTAGTTTTAGAGCCATGAAACATAATTAGTGTTTAAAACAAGAGGATTAGTCTTTAATTTAATTAGTCTTTAAAACAAGAGGAAGTTGAGTGATAGTTCCCACTGGATAAACTAATATAAATACTATTCAAGTGCTAAATTATATTCAGTTAAGAAGTTTGGAAAGTATTGTGCATGTGCATACCATCAATTTGGTAGAAACATGATTATCCAATTGTATTCACTCTTCTAAAGTTAGATAATGCGGTATATTACAATATACAATTGTATATTACAATAACCTAATCAACATACAACACTCATAGTTTCAATGTTTGTTTAATCATTGTAGAGTTGTCTTCACAAGAGTCCTATATATCACAACCTGAGCAAGAGATTTCCTCTATCATTGAGTCAAATAATTTTTTCTTCGTAAGAAAACACCAGTATCTTCTCTTTATGTATACTGCTTCAAATCCCAAAGTTGTAACCCCCTCACAATTATTTTTTTAAAAAAAATTATTACAAAGGATTGAAGTGGCATTACCTTCTTTTCTTCCTGCAGTACTATTACTTCATGATAGCGTGGAACATAGAGGTCATATTTTTTCTGGTCTTCCCTCCTGATGTTGCCATTTTCATAATGCACAGTATTTTCCCTTTAGAAAGTTTGAGAAATGTGTAAGTCAACTCTTCTCAATGCCTGGGTATCTAAATATGTACACTAGAAGTTCTACTTTCCTCCCTTGTTCCACAGGCAGTATTAGAAACAGCTGTTCTTTGCAGTAACAAATGAGAAGCTAGCATGTGCACTAACAGGGTAGTCTAACGTATATACTGTCATACTATGAATTCAAACAAATTTCGTTTTCATATCTTAAGTTTTCTTGCCACAGCTGAACCATAATAAAAATACTGTTGATACAGAATAAATCCAAGAAGCTATACAATCATTACAAACCGAACATTATGCCTTAAGTGAATCCAGGAAAACAAATAGTTGTAATATTCAAGAAATGGTTATTTTATGAGATACAGTAATGTTTCTTAACATTCAAAAGTTTAATATTTTCAGTTGCCCTGCCAAAGTTTCCATTTATTTACATAAATCTAGAATCTGTTGGGAAAACATTTC